>PVJA010028018.1:0-27986 GCA_004027025.1 Myocastor coypus
AGCTGGTGCTGCTGCTCTGCTGCCCTTTTTGGTTGGCTGTCTCTGCCGCCATTTTGTTGCTGTTCTGCTGCCTTGAACTGGATGCTCTCCGCCCTGCTCCACTCAGCCTTGGGCCAACCGAATATAGACTGAAACCTCCACAAACTGTGAGCTAAATAAGCCTTTCCTTCCTTCATTTTGAGTGTTGGGTATTTGTCCCGGCCACGAGCAAAAAGTAACTAAGACATCCATGCTCCTATGTTCAGTGCATACATATTTACGAGCATTACCTGTTCGTCTTGATTTTTTTCCCTTACCAGTAGGTTGTGACCTTCTTTATTTCATTTGACCAATCTTGGTTTGAAGTTTAGAGTGTCTGCAAACAAGATTGCTAACCCTGCTTTTTTCTGAGGTGCTGGAGCATGTAGTATGTTTCCACCCTTTAACTTTAAGTCTATGTGCTTCTTTATGAGTTAAGTTTGTTTCTTGTATACATCATATGATTGGATTTTGCTTCCTTATCCACTCCACCGGTCTGCTTTTATTTGGAGATTAGAGTCCATTTACATTGATGGTTATAACTGAAATGTATTGACTGATGATTGGCATTAGTTTACCTCTTTTTCTACTGTGTTTAACAATTGGTTTCCCTATTTTCTGGGTTCTTTCTGTTCTCATTTTTTGAACTTGGGTCCTTATGGTCTCTCTCTCATTTTTTTTTAATATACCTTCTAGGGTTGGCTTTGATGGGATGAAATTCTTTAGTTGTTCCTTATCATGGAAGTATTTCATTTCTCCATCATATTGGAAGGAGAGTTTTGCTGGATATAGAAGTCTGGGCTGGAATTTATTTTCATGGAGGATTTGAAGCACTCTGCTCCACGCTTTTCTTGACTTCATGGTTTGTGAAGAGAAATCTGCTGTTATTCTGATGTGTTTTACTTTAAATGTGATCTGTTTCTTTTCTCTAGCAGCTTTAAGTATATTATTCTTTTGCTGGAATTCTGGGATTTTGGTTATTATATGTTTGGGTGTGCTTTTAGTCCAGCTGATGTTATTTGGAATTCTATATGCTTCAGTTACTAAATAATCGATTTTTTTCCTCAAATTTGGGAAGGTTTCTGCTATTACTTTTGCCCATATTATTTTTATATCATTTGTATTGACTCTTTCTGCTTGATTCTGATTAATTTCACATTGTTCATTTTTGAATCATCTTGCAGATGTTGAATTATTTTTCCTGCATTCTGGTTGTTTTTAGGAGTTCCTTTCTTACCTTTTCACTAGCTGCAATGGTGTCTTCAAGATCTGAGATTCTGTCTTCACGTTGGTTCATACGGTTTTGCCATCTTGTGATTGAGATTTTATTTTCTCATATATATCTTTCAAACTGTTTCATGTGATCTATTTCTTTCCTATATTGCTCACTCAGGGAGTCCATCACTTTTCTATTCTCCTCTAATTTTTTATTAATGTCTGCTTTAGTAGTACTGAAGTCTCTCATTATATTTATCCACTTTCTCTCTAGTTCAGAGATTATTTCTGCTCTGTTCTTTTCTCTACCTTTCTGTAGTTGTTCCCCTATTTTAGATGTTATTAATTTAGAGATTTTTTTTTCACTTCAGTGGTTATTTCTGCCCTGGTTTCCTCTATATGTTTCTGCCATTATTTTTCCACTTCTGAGTCTTTTAGTTCATGCATTTCTTTCTTTTTTTTTTTTTTTTTTACTTGACATGTTATCTCTGATGTGAGTTGCTCTATTTGTTTTTGCACTTTTTTGTTTACCTCAGAAGCTATTGATTCAGAGATTTCATCTGCATGATTCCCATTTTCTTGTAGCGTATTGTCTCCTGTATCTGTTACAGGTAGGTTCGGGACCTGAGATTGCATTTTGCTCCTTGTCTTATCATTCTGTATGACAGTGACCTTTGATGCAGGACTGTGTGCCCATGGGTTAGTGGTTCACTCTGGGATGCTGGTTCAGCTGAGCTGCTTTTAGCCCTGGGGAGGGAGGTTTCACTCACCTGATAGGCCTTGTTGCTGGATAGGCTAAGTTTCCATCGGCCCAGAGATCTGACTCAGGCGGTGGACCTGATGCTGGATGGGCTATGCTTGTATCTGGCTGAAGGTCTGAGTCACATGTTGGGCCTAGCTGCTGGATTGGCTTCTCTCACAGTGGGCTGGAGGAGATCTGACATGGTGGGCTTGATGCTGGATAGGTTGTACTCAGGGTGGGCCAGAGGAAGTCACAGGCAGGCAGCAGGAGGTCTCAAGTGGGCTGCAGGAAGTCTCAGGTGGACCAGAGGCCTCAGTGTGGCCAGAGTTGTCAGGCAGGTGGGCTGGAGTCGCCAGGTGGGCGGGCCAGAGTCCTCAGGTGGGTGGGCCGGAGTCATCAGCCAGGCATCTGGGATTGTCAGGGGGGCTGGAGTTGTTAGTGGGGCTGGAGTCCTCTGGTGTGCGGGTCGTTGTCCTCTGGCGAGTGGGCCAGAGTCATGTGGTGGGTGGCTGATATTTCATGAATTTGAAACTTTCATTGCAAGCTATCCTTGACATAATTATTTGTATTGAGAAATTTGGTATGATTCTAATTGACTTTGCCCTTATAATTAATGTATTTCTTTTCTCTGATCAGTTTGGGTATTTTGCTCTTGTCCTGAATTTCTGGAATCTTGATCATTTTTTTTTTTTTGTCTTTTTGACACAGGGTCTCACTATGCAGTTGTGGCTGGCCTTGAGCTCACTTTTGTAGCCCAGGCTGGTCTCGAACTCATGGAATCTTGATCATTATATGTCTGGTTGTATTCTGTTTTTATCATGGCTTATGCCTCACATATCTGTATGTCAATTTTGTTTTCCATACCTGGGAAATTTTCTGCCACTAGTTCTCTGAACCACTGATCTTTTACTATAATTTTTGATGGACTCTCATCAATGCTATATATTTCTTTGCATCATTTTCCAGCCATTTGATTATTTTCTCATGGTATCTTGTTATGTCTGAGTGATCCTTCTTTCTATGACTATTAACAGGAATCTTGCCTTCTAGGTTTGAAACTTTGCCTTCAATTTAGTTCATGCATTTACAAGCCTTCATTGGAACTTTTAAATTCTTCCAAATCTGAATATGTTTCATGGATTCCATTTCTTTTCTAAATTGAGTATGGTTTTGATCAATTTACAGTGCACCTTTATGTATGTATTATTTTTACTTTATTATAAGTTTTATTCATTTTAATGAGAAAAGATAAAATAGCAATGAAACAGTTTAGTAAGATATTTACAATAGTTTATACCTTGCAAATTATTGTCTACATCATACTTATTAAGAAGACAAGATGCAGACATGATATCTTTTCTAAGCAATATTAGTACACTTAATCTGAGCGAAGTAAGACATAATATTTGTATATCTATCTTCAATTTCTCATATATATATATATATATATATATATATATATATATATATATATATTATCTTTTTGAGACAGGGTCTCACTATGCAGTTCAGGCTGGCTTTGAGCTCACTTTGCAGCCCAGGCTGGTCTCGAACTCTCACCCATCCTCCTGCCTCAACCTGCTGAGTGCTGGGATTACAGGCGTGAGCCACCACACCCAGCTCACATAATATATTTTTTCTTCCTTTTTTTTTTCACAAGAAAACGGTCTTTATTTACACTTGTGTAAGTTAGTAATGGATGACACTGTGTTGCCTAGCATCTAATTGCTGACCTTAAGGAGATAGGATGTTCATCTCAGAAGAGAGGTAGGTTGTTTTTTTTACACACTGGGCCAAGCCCTACTTACTTATATTTGATGGATTTCCTAGCTTTGTGGCTCCCAACATATCACCCTTCTTCATTTTGCTTTTTCAGAGATGGGTGTTCCACTTCAGTTAAAGAAGCTGTATTTGGAGAAGTTTTTAAAGAATTTTTTCATGCTTGAAGCCAGTCTAAAGACTGTAAGTACTTGAATTCAGCAAAATAACCCAATATCATCCAATAGCCCATAATAGTAGTGAGCTATCAACAGAACTGTCAGTTGTCCAAAGTTGTTCATTTGAGCCTAGAGACAGGGAAGAAAATGTCATAGGATGATTATGCTACAATGTTACACATGGTTTGATTTCTAAATTTCTGCGTAAAAATGTTTAAATGTTTTTATCTTATTCTTTTTAATTTTATTAATTTTAATGAGAAATAAACAATGGGACAGTTCCAAAGCAGGTTATTAGGACTGTTACAATAATTAATACACTGCATATTTCTTCATAGTAGTTGTTCAAAGTACAAGATGCAGACATGATATCTTTTCTAAACAGTTAGTATAAATCTTACTTCAAATTGAACTAAGAGAAAGTAGCTGTATATATAGTCCAATAGTTCATTATATTAGTGAGTTATCAGCAGAACTGACAATGTCAGAAGCTGTTGAATTGAGCCTTTCATAGCTCATCATATTAATATGGCTTCATTTTTCACAACTCATGTTTAAACTTTTCTTCTGGGTGGGTAAGACCAAGGTAAAGCAAGAGCAATGTAACAAAAAATGTAACTTTTATGTGACAAGGTCAGTCAGATCCGCTCAGGATTTACCTTGAAACCATGTACAGTGTTTGGCAGTACTTTTGTGAGTGTCAGCGATCTGGATGTGTCATGGCCATTGCTTGACCAATGTGTTCTGTATGAAAGCTTGAGAGAATGCTTTCTCTCTAGGTGACTATCCTTAGGCAAACTATAAATCATCGAAAACTTTCCTCTGTGGCCCCATAATGTCCTTGAGCAGAAAATTTGGGAAACCACTGAGTTATAGGTTGTTGCAGTACAGGTTCTCTTATGTCCTGAGTCCTCACTAACCTTGAGGGGCTAGTGCTAAAATATTGGCTATCTTTGTATTCCTTCTTTTTCTCTAAATTTTTGGTTTATAAACTGAAATTGTTAACCTTCCAGAGGAGAAGCTTAGTGATATTATTACCCTAAAACATAGGCACCAGTTCTTAGCCTCACTATCTTTCTGAATATCAAATACCTTAGGCAACATGGAACATGTGTTTTCCATCAATCACTAATATTCTAATAAATTACTATAGAATATGATTTTAAAATCATACATTTTACATGGAAATTTAGAAATATAACCATATCCAAAATTGTAGCATATAAATTCTATGACATTTTTAATGCTTCTTATTCTCTTTTATTATGTTTTTTTTTTTTTTTTTTTTTTTTTTTTTTTTTTTTTTTTTTTTTTTTTTTTTTTTTTTTTTTTTTTTTTTTTTTTTTTTTTTACCAAACATTTACTTGGGAGAAAGTATAGCAATGATTGCCATGACATTAGAAGCAGCACACATGTAGCAGGCCAGAATGAAATGGAAAGGTATAACACAGTTAAATGGAAAATGAGAATTTAAGGATTAATCAACAAGTAGAGAGCAAGGAGAAAAGTTAGGAAAGATGGCAGGAGCAAAACTGTGCATTTATACACACAAGATCGTTAAGACAATGGTCCTAAGAATCTCCAACGTTATTGAATCGATCACTTTCTTGGTAGAAGTCTCACTCTAACTATATGCTGATAGATGTGAACTAAGGAACTACACTCAGGATAGCAATGTATAGTTCTAAAACCATGTTTGAAATACCTATCATTCTGTCTTTTTTCACATTTATCAGGATTTAAATTTTAGAATATCCTTGGTTGCTGGAAAATAGCAGTTCTCTGTTATGACTAAGGTGTTTGATATTCAGATAATGATGTTAAGCTCAACTGCCTTTGTTACAGTAATATAATGTCATTAAGCTTCTTGGCTGGTGTTTTAACAACTAAATTTTGCAAAGCAAAAATTAGAGAAATAGTGATACTGAATGTATAGCCAGTATCTTGGCCCTAGAATTTCAAGGTCAGTGAGGACTCAGGGCATGAGAGAACCTGTGCTGTAACATCATGTAACTGAGTAGTGTACTAAACTTTCTGTTCGAGGATATTGTGGGACAACATTGGAAAGGGATTGACGATATATAGTGTGCCTAAGGAGAATGACCTAAAAAGAAAAATTTCTCTCAGACTTTCGCAGAAAGCAAATTGGTCAAGCAATGACCATGATTCATCGAGATGGCTGACACATACAGAAGGACTACAATATTAGGTGTATATGGTTCCAGGGTAAATCCTGAGGGGAATTGACCGACCTTGTCAGATATAAAAATTACATTTTTAGTTATATAAGCCTTGTCTTAACTTGAAGATATATATATGGTAACCATGACATTTAAAAGTTAATGCTATGTAATGCTATGTTAATATGCTTTTTACTGGTGTATTATTTTTTATCTGATTTTCTTTATAGTCTCATATACCTGTTTTTGAAATTTGTTGCTCTCATTGCATTCAGCTTATATTCCTAATAGGTTTATAGTAAAGAAAAGTGATAAATGTGATCACACAAAAATCTGTGCATGTGTGTTTACTGAACTTTACTCATAATTGCCAAACTAGAGAAGTTGCTCAAATATCCATCACCAGCTGAGTGGGTAAATGAAATGCAATATGTAAAAATATGACACATTTAACAATTAAATATTTAAATATACTACATCATACAGAACTTTAGAACATTGTAAAGAATCTAGTCATGAAAATACTATATGATAACTTTTATAAAATGAAAATATTATATAAATGGAGAATGGTAGAGAATTGATTTTCAGTTGGATAGCCTCCAATTGTGTCACTGGGGTTAAGTGAGAATTTTTCAAGAGCTTCTTGGTACAATGATAGAACTTTCTCATCTGAGATTGTGGTTATATATGTAATTCTCTGCGATTTTGTTAAAATCTAGAACCTACTTAAAATGGATTTTTTTTTGGTGTATGATTTGTCATTTAATAAATTCATTTTACTTTATTTTCTTATCTTCTAATTTTGAGACACTCACATTATGTAGTATAGGCTGGCCTGGAATTCACTTATGTAGTTCATGGCAGCCTTGAGCTCATGATGATCCTCAGCCTCAGCCTCCCAAGTGCCAGGTTTACAGGTGTACATCACCATGCCTGGCCAAAAGGTCATTTTAAAAAGAAACCATGAAAGTTAGTTTAGAAAAGAAAAGTACATGCAAAATGCAACTTGATTCATATATATATATATATATATATATATATATATATATATTATTATTATTATTATTATTTTTTTGGTGGTACCAGGGATGTAACTCAGGATTACAGGCAAGCGCTTATTCCACTGAGCGATCTCCCCAGGTCCAAGATCTAATTTATTTATTTTATTTGTTTTTATATTATGGCTGGTTCAGCCTGCCCTGTTGGGGGTGCTGGCACACCATGTGTTGCTGGTCCCTCTAGTTGCCTAAGCTTACCTAAGCAGGCGCTTTAGACTGTTGAGCCTTGATTCATACTTTGTATCCAAATACTATGGTAGACATTGTTCCCTTAATTATGAATTCTAAAATAACATTTAAGCAAAACCTGCATAACTGTGTCAGTGTTACTGAAGAGAATATGTAAATGTTTTAAATATTTTGCATGAAATAATATAGGTATAAATTCACAATGTGAGGAAATAAAAAGCATAGAAGAGCTAAATCTAAATCACTAGTACTAATTCCACATTCTTATAAAATTTCAATTAAAAAATCCAAATAAGAGATTATGTATGAGCTTTTGATGGAATAGCACACAAGGTTTAGCTGGATATTGTGACGCAGGCTTGTAATCACAGCACTCAAAAGGATGAGACAAGGATCATGGCAAGTTAAGAGCAAGACTTGGCCACATAATGAATTCAAAGCCAGGCTAGGCTACCTCGCCAAATTCTACCTAAAATATATATATAAGGGCCAGGGAGATAGCTCACTGAAATAAGTGTTTACGTGGTTAAGTGCAAGGTCCTGAGTTCAATCCCTGGATATATATATATATATATATATATATATATATATATATATATCACAGGGATGTATAATTTCAAAACAAAATTTATGTCATACATGAAAATATATCTGAATGATACTTATAAAATGGAGTGTAACTACTTCCAATCACTTGTATGAGAAATTCAAAATATCTTTAATTTAAATGTCCATGTTTTATAGTACCATATATGTAGAGTTAGAGGTATATGGTAATAAGGAGGTTGTAAGTTATGTAAGTGGTGAAGTGTAGGTCTTCATGTTGTTTTCACATTAAAACTTTTTTATTTATGAAAACATATTATCTAAATTTAAAGAATTCTTTATTTTATTTTTTCTGTATTTAGGACAGGGGCTATTAGGGCTCACTACGTAGATCAGACTAGTAGTGATTCTCCTGTGTTTAGCCACCCAAGCTCTGGAAGTACAGGCTAGCACCACCATGCCCTGCCTCAGTTGCAATCTCAGCACATTCCAGGGATAGGACTATTATAGCACGCTGGGGATAGAGCCCAGAGCACTGTGCTCTGCCTAAGCAGGTGCTTTAGTCTGCTGAGCTATCCGGTCGGCCCTTTAAAAAGTGGTTTGAATTTGTAAGGTTGAGTGTTATTTTTCTGAAAAGAAGATAACAATGATTATGAGAAACATGTAATTATAAGCCCTGAAAAATTGCACACAATAAGGAGATTCATAATAGTACTTTGTCCAAGGATAGAGAAAATCTATTTTATATCGTTGTGTCTTTTTGGCAGAAAAACTTGATTCTTTTAAAAGAATTGAAAATAATATTTTCAATACCGATAAAAAAAGTTCATAACTGACATTCTGCAAATAATTATGGATAGAGTGAATGTTAGTTTCTGTAGCTATTCACTGACTTGAACATACTCTTACAAAGCAAGAAACAATTAATGGCACTAAAAGGTATTTAATTTGGAATAAACAAAGTGAACTGACTCTTTGGAATAGACTTAGCCTGTCCAATTCTCTATACTACTACGTAACTATGAAGAAACCTTTATGATTGTATGAAAATTCAATTCTAAATTGTTAGTCACTTGAAATAAGGAAATGATCTGATAAAATAAACCTGGAAAAGGATTTTACCATTGTGCAAAGTTTTTTCATATCATTAGGTATTGAAACATAATAGTAAATTATTAACAAATTTTGCATAGAAATCTTTAAATTTTATATCCCAAACCAACATTATATTAATGTTTGATCCTCCCTCCTTCAAATAACATGTAGAATGATAGCAAATACAAACAGAAACAAAATATAACCTTGCAAAGTAACTCTGAATTTTAAACACAGGAAACCCTAAACTCATAGAGCTTATGTGCATTTTATTAAATTTTCATCTAAATTTTTAAAATAAGAGGCATAGATGTTTACCTATCACATCTGTCTATACAAATATGTCATATTTGCAACAATGTATAATTCAAAAATAGTATCAAATAAATATGAATAAATTTGGCAAAATGCCAGTTTTTATTACTCAAAATGAATTAGCAAAGATGGCATTTCTAACCAATTATTCAATAGTGTACTGTAGTTTCTAGTCAAGGCAATTAAGGAAAGGAAGGAAGGAAAAGCATACAGGGTAAAAGAATAAGTGAAGTATCCTAAATTAATTGTGTCTAAGGGGTTGTTATAAGGAATTATTTTAGACTTGATAATTTGAAAAGAAAAAACTCCTCTCAGTTCTTAGAGCTAAAAAGTGACCTAATAAGTTAAAGGCTGATTTTGTATCATTAAAAAGTCTGCTTTTTTGTTGTTGTTTTGGCTTTTTTTGGTGCCTGGATTTGAACACAGGACTTTGCGGTTACCAGACAAGCACTTATTCTACTGGCCTATCTCCCTAGCCAAAAAGTCTCTCATAAGTGGTGTAATCTAGGTATCTTCATATTATGGAAGGGATAGGCATATAACAGAAAGTAGATGATATGTTCTCATGGCAGAAGAGTGGAAGGGATTGAATTAACTCCCTTTACACTTTTACAATGTCTTTAGTCTGATTTATGAAGGTTCTGCCTTCCTGAGTTAATCATATTCTAAAAGTCACTCTTCACTATTTTCACACTGATTATGGCTTTAACACATGAATGTTAAGGAAACTATTCTGCACAAACAAATTTGTACACAATGTACGGATTAATTGATCTTGTATACTGCAAATCCAAAAGCAGCTACACAGTACTACTAGCACTAATGAACATTCTTACATTTCCATACTAACAAATCAGTAGGATTTTGGTTAATCGACAATAGAGTTCAAAAATGAAATTACAACTACAGCTCCATTAATACAATATTAAATAGGTAATACATTGAATATTACAAATGGAACACTTATAAAAGCTAGAAAACATGACTTAAAGACATTAAACCTCGCATTTTCCTATATTTGAAATCTAGTAGTAATGATGAAAACATATCCCACACAAGTACATATAAATATCAAGAGAAAATAATAAATTTTACTACATTAAAATAAAAATGCTTGAAGGGATATTAATAAGTATAAAAGGGGGAAATTTAATAATTGTGAATCTTATAAGAGACATATAAAGTTTATTTAAAGAATTCGTATAAGTTCACAAGACAGTTGATTCAAAAATAAGGAAATAATTTGAATATAAGTGCCTTCATTTCAGTATATATTTAAGCCAAATAAATGTATTAAAATATGCTTAACATTATTAGTCACTAAGGAAATGCAAATGCAAACCCCAAAGTGATGCAACATCACATTCCTGAATTATCTGTAATTGAAATTACAGATCCACACAATAGAAGATTTCATAATTATGCATGTAAACTGGAAACTCTTCAGATTTGCAGTGCAACTATTCCAGAAAACAGTACTGCAATTCTTTAAAATATCAAATAACAGCATGCTATATAATAGAGCAACTTCTATGCTAGATATATATTTAAGGTAATGAAAAATGACAGTGCAAAAGTTGTTCATAAATTACATAAATGTAAATGCTTGTAAAATAAAGGGCTTGGTTTAAATATCTTTTAAAGGTATTACATAAACATATTGAAAATTCACTTTCAACTAGGCAAAGTCCTAATGACTGTAATTTTATGAATTTATGGGGTAATTTTACATTATATGAAGGAATTTATTTAAAGACAAGGTATATTTAATGGTAGGTAAATGCCATGACATAGTATCTATTAGAAAAAAATGCAGAATTATTCATTTATAAAAATGTATATATTGCCATAAATATTAGCACATTTTACTCTGCAAATGAAAATCAACAGAATTTTGTAACACAACTACTAGACAATTCAAGGAATGACTGAGATATATAATACATATCATATGATTGTTTAGTGCCATCAAAAGCATCAAATAAAATAGTAATCATAAGTTTTTCATTCTTCAACTCCAAATAAGCTGTCATCTCCAAGATAATGAAAAAATAAATACTAAGATCAAAAGCACTTTTAATTGAACATCATAGAGCATAAGTGGTGGGGCATATCGTCACTAAGATGCAATTATATGATGTGTTAAGAAGATGATAGTGGATTTATAGTAAAATAAGTGATAAAATATGATGTTTTAATATTACACTTTATTTGATGTTGTGACTCTTAAAATTTCATTTGGTTATCAAGTTATAAGTGAATAAAAATGAAGATTCCAATTTCTATTATTTTTGCCTTAATGATCCTCTTCTTGGCATGCTACTTTAATGAAATATATCTGGATAATCATGTACTTTTTCTCTGAACATTGGAATAAGGCATTTCAAAAGGAGCCATATTTTTGTTTGATTGATTTAGTACACTTTAGTATTTAGAAACCAAGACTTTGGGACTATCTGTTATTATTACTGCTTGTTTTTTTTAAATTTAAAAATAGTACAAATTTAAAAACTGTGATACTTTGTAACTATGGAGCACAATGCAAGGCAATGTGTGAATATACTATAGGGTAGTTAGATTAATTTAACATATTTTCACTTTGAATATATATAATTTGGGTTTACAATGTATACTATTGATACTTGTTGGCTTTAAAATATAAAATAACCTATTATTTGCTGTATTCATTGTGGTGTACAACATATTTGAATGAAAATTCTTTATTATCCCATTTGATTGGGGCATGATAATCTTATGTCCATTATCTTTCAAAGTTATTCATCTTTAAACTCTGCCAACAGTGATTTGCACTCTAATTCTTTAGGCAAATGTATTTCATTATACAAATATAATGTAGTGTCCTGCTTTTAGCTTCTAGCATATTATGTACTCTTTTGTCAATGGACATTTAATTTGATTATTGTCAATAATAGCTTCAACCCATATCGTTATCCTGAGATTTATTTATTTATTTATTTATTTATTTATTTATTCAGGTACCAAATTTCTTTATTTGAAGGAATTAAAGAACTTAAGTAGATATTCTGGTACAGTTTATAGAAAAGGTTAAGTTAGCCCCAACATGCATATGTTGTCTTGATGACATTAGCTCTCAGTGTCACTGTCTCCCAGGGTATGCTTGTGAAAGAGGTACTCCTCCATGCTGGACTCAGGGGCTCCCATCTTGAGCAGGTTGCTCACGAGGTCACCCAGCTCTTTGATGGTCTTTACCTGCTCGTCCAGGTAGTGTGTCTCGATGAATTCACACAGATGGGGTTCGTTCTTATCAGTGGCCAGCTTGTGTGGCTCCAGGAGGGACTGGTGCACGCTCTTCTCCAAGTGCAGCGTGCACTCCATTGCATTCAGCCCATTCTCCCAGGCACCACGGTCTGGTTTCTTGATATCCTGAAGGACAATCGGGCCGCCACGCTGCTCCTGAACCTTCATCAGCTTCACGGAGTGTTCTCTCTCCTCATGAAATTGGTGAAGAAAGTATTTGGTGAAGTTCTTCAAAGCCACTTCGTCATGGTCAAAGTAGTAAGACATGGACAGGTAGACATAGGAGACATAGAGCTCCAGGTTATCTGGCGGTTGATGGCGGCCTGATGGTAGTTCGGGCGCACCTGCAAGGGCAAGGCAGTCGTCATGGTGCTGGCTGGCAAGGCTGCAGCGGGTGGTGGCGAGGGCGGGCGAGGACCAGGGTTCGTTCAAGCACTGTTGAAGCAGGAGACCCCAGCGCAGCTTGGCGGAACCTGATATTTATTTACCATAATTTAAAAAAAAATTGGTTAAATACAAGCACTCAGAAGTGGGATTTCTTAATTATATGACATTTCTATTTTGTATTTCTTTCAGGTACCTCCACAACAAATGAATGCCTTTTTATATTGTTCTGTCTTCCTGATAGTGTTATTGACTGTTACAAATTTTCCTCAGACTGTTTACATTGTTTTCTCATAAATTTTGGTGTATCATCTTTTTTATCTGGTAGTCATGTAGTGTGACAGCGAATTTGACAGGTCAACTAAGTCTGTTGCAAACAGTCAGTTCACTTTATTTATTCCAAGTTAATTGCCTTTCAGTGCCATCAATAACTTTTTGCTTTGTGGAGATATGTTGTATTTTATTTAGGAAGATTTGAAGGCTTTTCTATGCTGTAAATAAGTTTACTCTGTTCTAGCCTTTTTTGTTTCAATGACTGATCAACTGTGCATGTGGATGTTCCCTCTAGTCTAGGCTGCCTTTTGTTGGGTAAGGTTAGCTAGGAATTTATCAAATTTACTTAGCTTTTCATAGAGCCTACTCTTACATTCATTGTTTCTTTGTATTGTTTTCTTAGTTTCAACTGCATTACTTTCTGTTCTGGTATTTATAATGTCCTAAACTACAAAACTACATAACACAACACTGAAAAATAAACGAATAAATAGCCCAAAACACATTAATTGTAATAAATCAAAAATAGAGACATAAGTATATTTGGAAAAATTACAGGTACCAAAGTACATGTCTATCAACATTGAACGACAAAGAAATTAACAAAGTAAATATCCATCAACAACTGAATGCATAAAGTAACTACAGGGTATACATACAATAGAACATTATTTACACTTTGAAAACAAAAAAAAAATCTTACCTTTGACAACATAGGTGAATCTGTGAGACATTTTGCTAAGTGAAAGAAGCTAATCAAATCAGGATCAATTAGGATCTGTTTTCAATTTGTTAAGGTATATTTATATTATTTTCCATAGTGGTCATGCCGCTTTACATACTTATTAACCCTAAAGGCTCTCTACTCTTTATTTGCTTTTCTTTGTTTACTTATCTTGTTTTCCTTTTAACTATTTCTATAACAGATATAAGAGGTTTAATTTCATTTTTTAATGACAATGAACTCATTGAATTATGTATTTGATGAAAAGATTATCCCTTCCATTGTGGCACTGATAGACTGTATATCATATTGAAAAATAAGTTAATGATAGTGTAAAGTTTTATTTTTCTATAGTAAGTTTTCTTTCACCCATTTGTCTTATTATGCCAGTAATACACTCTCTTCACTGCTCCGGTATTGTAGTATATTTGGAAATGAGAATATGTGAATGTTTATCTGTATTTATCAACTACTGTGCATATCTTTGCAGAGGCACTTGAAAAAATAAACAATTTTCAAATCACAAAGGGCAAATTTTAAGACATACCTCTGTAATTTATAAAAGATCTTAGAGGTGCTGGGAGATAGCTCAGTAGAATAAGTGCCCGCCTGGCAAATGCAAGGACCTAAGTTCAATCCATGGTTCCAAAAAAAAAAAAAAACTTAGAAAACCAGTATTGACTGAGAGTTTAATGATATATTCAACAAATTAGATCTAATTAGCATATATTTCTTAAACAAAGACTACACAGTACATATGGTCAAAGTCAGGCCATAAAGCATGTGCCAATACACTGAAAAGACTGAAATGATATAAACATCATTCTCTTTATAGGCAAAGTATTAAAACTATAGCAGAAAACCAAAATGATTTATGTGTTCATAAATTACGGCAAATATTTATAAATGTCTTTTATATAAAATAGTATACTTTGAAGAATTTTAGCCAACATATATTTTAAATAAGAGCTAGCAAATATAAAATGTAATAAAACATGTGGCATGCCCATAAAACCATACTATGATAGTGTAATGATTTTTCTGTTGCATGAATTTATCCTCAAGCACATATATGTTAAGACATGGTCCTTCATGCCCCAATATTAAGAAATGCTAAGGAGTTTAGGAAGTAAAATGCAGGGAAATATGACTATGACGTTGACATTCAGAAAGAATTAATGACTATCCTGTGAGATTTCTGGTTTTCAGAGAATAGGCTGTTATAAAGAAACCTGGACCCGGAATGGCTTTAGCTTTCTGTTTCATGATTTGATATCTTTCACAAGAGTCTTACCAATTTTTCTGCTCTCTACCATTAATCTCTAATCAAAAGCCACTTGCCCTTAAATTTCAAGATTCAAATCTCTGAGTTAATGTTCCCTCTGTATGAGAAAATAAGCATATTAACTGGAATAAGATTAAATATATTAATATATAAAAATAAAAATATATCGTTTAGATTTTGGCTTTTATTGTTTGCTTTTCTTACATCTTTCTGTCACTTTATTTCCTTGGAAGTCTTTATTTTAGGTAGAACAGAAAAATAGGGGGACCTGTAGCTTAGTTCAGTTATTTAAGTGCCTGCTGGGGCAGACAGAGTCAGTCGCAGGGTCTGGGGTTCTCTATCTCCAGCTCCACTAACCTTAACTGGCATGCATGAGCCAGAAAAAAAAAAAGCACAGGAGTACAGGAGTGTGGGCAACCAAATAGCTCAGCAGATTAAGAACCTGAAAACAGGCCCAGGAGCTGGAGCTTTGACCCCTAGGCCTGTCACGTAGGCCTTATCCCTGGGGTGTGCTGACAGGGCAAATGAGACTGGGTGTAGAGGCACATACCTGTAATCCCAGCTGGAAGGCTGTAAATAAGCAGATCACTATGAGCCTGATCTAGTAGTGAGACCCTGAAGAACCTGTAGGCACTTCACTAAAATAGAAAAATGAAAAAAGAAATAGATATGCCATAGAAATGATACACTTTTTTTTTGAAGAAACAAGATGTTGGGTACTCAATGATGGTTGTTATATTATAATTTGTTGTTTTCAATGCTGTTGCTCAGGTGGCCAGATATAATCATATGAACTGGTGAAAATAAAAATTTTAAACATTAATGCTAGCTTCAAAAAACTGATTATGCACACAGCTACTTTCTCTTAGTTCAATGAGAAGAAATTTGGTTGTACCAATAATGATTTGAAAATTATAGCACCTATACCCTGGGCTCTGTATAACTAGCAGGAGGACAAAAATATGCATTGTATCAAATATTGAAATGTTCTACTAATGTGTTTTGAAACTGTCACAATGTTATACATTGTTATTTCTTATTAAAAGTAAAAAAAAAAACTGATTGAAATTAGCATTACAGTCATCTTGTCTATCCTGCATAAATACATGTACTATTTTCCACGTTCTTTTGCTTTTGTTTTCTTTTTTACCTCATTCCAATTATTCATTCCTCTAGATCAGTTTCCTTCCATTTTCCTATATCTATTATATCTTTCAGATTTTATTTATTCTTTCAGGTTCTTACACTAAGGAGTCAATATGATGTTTGCACATGTGGGTCTGAGTTATTTCCCTTAATTATAAGTACAGCCTCTAGTTGTATCTATCTAATTCTCAAGTTTATGTTTGTAAGACAGTAATATTGCATTATATAAAAGTATCACATCTTTGTTACCCATTTCTTGGATAGTGAGCATTTAGGTTGCCTCCAAGATTTAGGTATGACACATTTTGTTGCTACAAAGTTGGGTACACATAGAACACTGTGTGAGGTTTTCAGTTCTAGAAAAAATACCAAGAATGGGAATGGCTGGAATGGATAGGATTTCTAATCCTACTTATTATTTTTTTGTCTTTTTTTGAGACAGGGTCTCATTATGCAGTTCAAGATGGTCTTGAACTCTACTTTGTAGCCCAGGCTGGTCTGAATCTTGCACCAATCCTCCTGCCCCAGCCTCACAATTTCTGGGATTACAAGCATGCATCATCATGGCTGGCTTCTAATCCTAATTCTTAAAGAAGTCTCCATATGAATTTGCACAGAGTTTGAACCAGTCTGCATTCCCATCAACAGTGGAGAATTGTACTTTTATCCCAAAAGCCACTCCAGCATCTCTTATTGGTTGATTTCTTGATGACAGCCATTCTTTCTGGAATGAAATGGAACCTCTGAGTTCTTTTCATTTGCATTTTTCAAATGGCCAGTGCTGTTGAGCAATTTTTCATAGATTTATTTCCCATTTGTATTTCTTCCTCTCAAAACTATATATTCATCTCAGATCTCAGATTCCCACTTTTGGAAATCCTTGTCTTGTACCTGATTTTAGAGTAAAAGATTTCAATTTTTCTCCATTTAGAATGATGTTGGCTGTGGGCTTTTCATAGATGGCTTTTATAAGATTGAGATAAAAACCATCTACTATAATTTCTTTAGGATTTTCTCATGAATGAGTGCTGGATTTTGTCAGAGGTTTTTCTTGATCTATTAAGGTCTTGTGGTTTTTTGTTTTGACTCTGTTGATCTGGTGCATTAAATTTACAAATTTGCATGTGCTGAACTATTCCTTTATCCCAAAATGAATCCCATCTAGTCATAGTGTATAATGTTTCTGATGACTTTCCGCATTCTGTTTGCTAGTATTTTATTGAGGATTTTTGCACCTGTAGTCACTAGTGAAATTGGCCTATAGTTATGGGTTTTTTTTTTTATGATTCTTTCTCTGGTTTTCTTATCAGTGCATTACTTGCCTCTAGAAATGAGTTAGGTAAAATTGCTTCCTTTCCAGTTATATTGAAAACGGGGACTGGGGAGTTAGCTCCATGGCACAAGTGCCTTCCTGGCAAGTGCAAGGTCATGAGTTCAAACCTTGTTCCTGCCAAAACAACAAAAAAAGGTTATTCAATTTTATTGAAGATTTTGAGGACTGCTAGCTTTAAATCTCTAAATTTCCTGCAGTGTTCAGCTATGGTTCCATCAGGACCTGATGTTTTCTTTGTTGTTCAGTATTATATTATATTTTTAATTTAATTAAGTGACATTGAATTCTTTAAAATTTTTATAATACATGATTCAGTTTTAATAATTCACAAAATATCTAGGAATCTGTCCATTTTTTTCTGTGTTTTCCATCTTGCGAGAGTAAAGATTTTGGAGTAGGTATTCATGATCTTCTGAGTTTCCACAGCCTCTGTAGTAACTTTACCATTTTCATTCCTCATTGTATAAATTTGATTTTTCACTTTTCTGATGAGGTTTACCAATTTTATTTATTTCTTGAAAGAATCAACTCTTTTATTCATTACTTCTTTGCATTATTTTCTATGTCTCAGTTGCATTAATTTCTGCTTTCATCATAATTTCCTCCCGTCATTAGGCTATTTCCTAACTTGCTCTTCCTTTCTTATAAGCATGAAGTGTAGCATTAATTACATTTTTGTTGTTGTTCTCATTCTGCTTTCCTAATATGAGAATTCACTGCTATAAGTTTCCCTCTGAGGACTGTTTTCATTGCAGCTCACAAATTCTGGTAAGATTTATTGGCATTTTAATTTGATTACAGATATTATTTAAATCTTTTTTTTTTTTTTTTTGGTGGTAACAGGGATTAAACCCAGGACCTTGCATTTCCTGGGTAAGTACTTATTCTACTGAGCTATCTCCTCGACCCATACTTCTTTAATTTCATCTGTGAATCACTGGTTGTTTAGGAGGGTGTTATTTAATTTCCATGCATTTGTAGATATTTTCCAGTTTCTTTGTCATTAATCTTCAGTTTTATTACACAGTACTCAGATAACATACACAGGATAATTTCAGTTTCTACGCATTTATTTACTTAAGAATGTTCGGTGTGCTAGTATTTCATTAATTTTAGAGAATATCCCATGTTCAACTAAAAATAAATACATTCAGATGTTGCTCGGTGGAATACTCTGCAAATAGCTACTAAATCTTTGTGTGTGTGTGTGTGTGTGGTACTGGGGATTGAATTTAGGACCTTGTGCTTGCCAGGCAGGCACGTAAACTGTGGAACGATACCCCCAGCCCTTACTAAATATTTTTGTTTAAAGGTTTATTTCAGTTCTGCTACATCCTTGCTATTTTTTTTTTTTTGTATAGTTGATCTATCACTTTGATACAATAGCATGTGAAGATCTTCCATTAAGGCTGTGTTATTAGTTATTAAACTTTTCATATCCTCTAAAATTTGTCTTATATATTTGGTTGCCCTCATATTGGGTGCATACATATTCAAGACTGTCATCACTTCCCCTTGAAGTTTTCTTGTAACAATTAAGTACCGACCTAATTTCTCTTGTTTTAGAATTCTCAGTTTGAAATTCCCTCTGTCTGTGAACAGAATAGCAATCCCTGATTATTTCTGATTTCCTGGTGCATGCAGTATTGTTTTCCATCCTTTGACTTTCAAGCTATTACCTTCCTCTTGAATTAAATGTGTTTCTTTATTCAGCATATTGTTGGCTTTTGTTTCTTCATCAAATTTGCCAGTCTGTTTCTTTTAATTGGGGAATTTAGACTATTCACATTGATCATTATATCTGATATATATTTGATTATATTTTTCATGTTATTTTCCTACTGTTGATTCCCTACTTTTCTCTGTGTTTGTTTACTTGCCCTGTGGTGATTTCTTTCTGTTGTTGTGGAACCGCAGTCCTTCTTATTTCTTTCTAGAATATTGTTCAGTACTCTTTGTAGGGTTGGTATGTTACTCATGAAGTTGTTTAGTTATTCATTGTGATGGAAATATTTTACTATTTTATCAATTTTGAAAGATAGTTTTGTAGGGTACATCAGTGTCAGTTGGACTCAACTTTTCTTTCCAAACTTGAAATGATTCACTTAAAGTTCTTCTTTACTTGATGGTGTGTTATGAGAAATTTGCCATGATTCTGAAGGGCTTTCTTTTATCCGCTTGTTTTCTTGAGCAGTCTTTGCCATATAGTTCTTGTGCTGAATTTTTGGGTTCTTGATTATTATATATGTGAGGGTGCATTTATTTTGGTTGACAACAGTTAGAATTCTATTTGTCTCACTTCTCTGCATGTCAATTTATTTTTCCCATACTTGGGAAGTTTTCTGCTATCACTGTTGCAAAGAGTCTTTTCATGTCATCAGTGCTGAATTCTCCTTTTTCATTGACAGCTGTCAGCTTTAAGTTGTTCATCTTTACAGCATCTTGTAGCTCTTGAATTATTATTTTGGGGTTCCTTGTTATATATTTATTTATTTGTTCATTTATTTATTCATTCATTCATTCATTCGTTCGTTCATTGTGGCTGGTTGAGTCCACACCAGCGGAGGTGTTGGCACAGCATGTGATGCTGGGGATCAAACCACAGTCCTTTTGTGCTTGCCTAAGGGAGTGATATAGACCGCTGAGCTCTCTTTCTGGCCCACTCCTCATTACTTTTTAAGAGATATTTCTTTGCTGGTCACTTGCTGTAATGATGCCTTTAAGGTCTGAAAGTATATCTTCACATTTGATCAAATGGATTTGTCAGCTTTTAATGCATTTTTTTTCCAGGATGCTTCTTTGCATCTGTTTCATGCATTCTATTTCTTTCTTATGTTCTTTAAGGTTTCCATCACTTTTCTGCTATTCTTTTTTATCAATGTCTTCTTCATATATGCTTAAGAATTATTTCATAATATTCATTATTTTTTGTTACCTGAGAGATTATTTCTGATTCTATTTCCTCTACACCTTCATGGAATTGTTTCTTTACTTCATTGGTTATCATTTCACAGATTTCAGGTGGGTTACTTGCAACGTCTCCTATGTTGATGTCTCCTGAATTTGTTCTTTGTGGCCTGAGGGAATCAAGATAACATTCTAATCCTTTGTCTTGTCAATTTTTGTTTCAGAAAGAACTTTTATTTTTATTTCTGTTATAATGTTTGTGAAAATTTGATTATATGTAGCTGTACCACTACTATCAAGGTCAATCTAGAAAAGTGTTCTTTAGTGGTATCTTCTGGGTATTAGAGATGTCATGGTTTATATCTGTCACCATATCATGCCTTTCTAACAAATTAAGAGTAGAATGCTGATTTCCATTTGGCACTTTTCTCCCTTAGTAGTTATAGGGCTGTGGTGAGGTTACTATACCAGTGCTTCTCAATACTGTTACCCAAGGGAGAACAAGTGGTTAAAATGGATATGATATCCTAGTACAATGAGCTAGTGTTATACCATCAAACAAAATTTAGAATTTGACAGACTTTGAGTACTATTTATTTTGTACTTTAGACCATAGGAGTCTATAGCTTTATAACACAACAAATCATAAACTGAGTGTTTGTATGCAAAATATTTCCCCTTGTTACAGTGGACTTACCCTCTGTTGCTCTGTCCAGGCCAATTGTCTGGTTGCAGGTACTTCACTTCATTGAGGAGTATGGTCTAGTCACCTAGATTTCTCTAGCCAAGTGAACCTCTGTGTCCACTAGTGGCTCCACCACACACAGGATAGGCTGAGTGCTTGGAGTTCTCCAACCAAGACATTGCCAAAGTACTGAGTGCCAAGCCAAATAGACAGAAATTTTTCATTCTTAATATAAGTGAAAGATAAAGTCATGGGGAACACACAAAAACAAACAACCAGATATATTTAGAAGACATCTCAGAGAAACAGATATTTCTTAAAGAATTCTCAATAGCAATGATAATGTTATTTAACATGGGAATAATAGAAACAATGGAGAAAACAGCAGAAAATGACAAGATACAAACTAAAGTGAAATGCTAGGCTTCCATATCACACAGGATAATTCCAGGGAAAAATGAGATAGTGGAAATTAAAAGTCAGGTCTTTGAAACTTCCAGAGTAACAGAAGCAGAATAATGCATATAATTTCATTATATATATCATATATAATTTAATACATAAAAATAACCTAATTTAATATAATAATATATTATAAAGTACCATTGTATATTATACAACATATCATATATTATTATATATTATTATAAATTATGTTATATATATACATATATATATATATATATATATATATGAGACTATAGAGGAAATTCAAACAGAAAGAATTTCACAGTTTCAAGGAAAGTATGAAAACTATAATGTAGGGCTTGCTCTGC
The DNA here is from genome assembly GCA_004027025.1 of Myocastor coypus. Taxonomy (NCBI): domain Eukaryota; kingdom Metazoa; phylum Chordata; class Mammalia; order Rodentia; family Myocastoridae; genus Myocastor; species Myocastor coypus. The sequence continues at coordinate 22,091 of PVJA010028018.1, forward strand.
AAATGTATAATAGACATGGACAAAAATATAGAGAACTGCTGAAAAGTGATGGAACCATAAATGCATAACATAGAAAATAAATGAAAGCCATGGAACATATTCAAACAAATATCCAGAAAGTAATATTGCACTGAAAGTTTGCAAATTGTTATGAGTGAATGTAAAGTTAGAATATAGAAGACACTATCACATTTGCTCATCATGTAAAGAAAGCTCTTCTAAAAATAGCAAGGGAGTCATAAATAACAGTCTGACAAACTGAATATGATGCAAAAAGAACACCATATGTTTAACAGGAGTCAATGTGTAGGCAGGAGTCACCACAAATAATGTAGAAAACATGTTCAGAGAAGTAATGCCATATTACCCAACCATGGAAAAAGAATTTCACATATGAGGCATACAGAACACCAACAAAACATGACCAAAATGAATCTTCACCAAGGTACATATTAATGAAGATGCAATAAATTCAGTACAAGAACCTATTATTAAAAATAGTGAGAAAAGATAAATACATCTGCTACAAATGAAACCCTATGAGAACTGCAGCTTGACTTTTGAACACCAAGCCATAAGTCAAGTAGAGGATGCAGCCAAGTGTTTCAAGTTCTGAAGGAAAAAAAACAATTCCAACCCAAGATAATGTATCCTGTTAAATTATCTTTCAGAATTAATGTTGAAATAAAACACTTTCAAGAGAAAAACAAAAAAAAAATCACCTGAATAAATTCATGAGAATAAGCCAGTTTTACAAAGAGTTTTGAAAGATATTCTAGAAAGAGATAACAAAGACCTCAATTCCAACATTTCCAATAGAAATAATTCACTAAGTAGGGCAAGAAATTAAATAAAAGGAAACAAAGGAGGCTGTCAAAGGAAAATAACATGACATATCAGTTATAATCACAATGTAAATGGACTCAGTTCATCAATGAAAAAAAAAAACAGACTAGTAGAATAAATGAAGAAAAAGATCAAAATTACGGTGAAATCAAGAAATATATTTAAATGAAAAATTTTCAGAGACTTAATGTCCAAGGATGGAAAATAATTACTCATGAGACAAGAACCTAGAGAGAAAATGAGGAGAGCTATTCTGTTTGGCAACGATACAAGCGAAGACTGATAAAAAGAGATACATAAGGTCGCTACATTTCTGTTAAGGTAAATATCTAAGACGAAGATAAATACACAAATATATATGCATCACATACAGTTACACCCAACAATATAAATCCAATACCAGTGTACATGAAAAAGCAAATAAATGTTAACACAATTGTAATGAGGACCTTACTCTCCCACTAGTACAAACAGATTAGTAAACTAGAAAACAATTCATGAAGAATTATTAGAATTGGACAAAATCTGTGAACAAATGGACTTAGTAGTTGTTTAGTAAGTGTTTCACTAAATATCAGAACACACATTCTTCTCAACTGTTCATGGGATAACACTGTTTTCAAAATGGCAAACAAGAGAACTACAGACCAAAAGTTCAGTCCCCCTAATGAACATTGACAAAATCCAACATCCATTCATATTAAAAGCACTAAAAATGTTGGAATAGATCATTTTTATCTCAATCAAAAAAGACATCTATGAAAAACAAACAGCCAGCTTCACACTGGTCAAAAACTGAAAGCATTGTCTTATAAAATCAGGTAAAAGGTAAGGATGCTCAGTATCACCAATTCTATTCAGTATAGTTCTAGGAATATGATCCAAAGATATTAGGTAGAGAAAGAGATAAAAGGAATGAAGATAACAAGGAAGAATATGCATTATTGTTTACAGTACTTTATACATAGAATAACCATAAAAATCCACTGAATCAATTCTAGTTTTAATAACCATATTGAGCCACATGGTTGGATAGAAAAGTCAACATGAAAAAGTCAATTTCCTGTACACAAATAACAAATTCAATGAGGAAAAATTATACAGCCTATACCTTTCATAATAGCACAAAAAAGAAACAGAGAAAATAATTTAACAAAGTAACAAAAATATTCACATTGAAAATTACCGTACTATAGAACAGATTCAGGAGATTTTCAGAAAATGGAAAGATACTCCTTGTTCCTGGGCCTGAGAAACTAGTGTAGTGAAAATGACCAAGATATCCAAATGGTTATACAGACATAATTCCATCCTAATCAAAATACCATTAGCACTGCTCCCAGAACTAGAGAAAATAATTGTGAAATTCATTTCGAACCAGAAGAGACCTAGACTAGCATAAACAACCTTGGAAGTGGGAATCACAGTCTCTTCCTTGAAATTATGCTGAAGAGCTATTGTAATAAAAATTCTAAAAAAAAAAAAAAAAACCAGCAAGTTACTGAAAGTATTAGCCAAAAAAGCAGACTTAAGTATCAGTGGAGCATACCAGAAAATTCACAAACTTGTCAACATGCTTTTGGCCACCTTATCTTTGAAACAGGGACCAAACACTGTCACTGAAAGACTTTCAAAGTGGTGTTAGAACAACTGGATTTCTATATACCAGAGACTAAACTACACCCATATACATCACTATGTAAGAAGTTAAAATCGAAGTGAATAAAAAATCTACACATTAAATTAGAAACACTAAATGTGCTGGAAGAGAGAAGAGGGGGAACTCTTGAAGATACAGGTTTAACTAATGATTCCATGAATAAAACCCTGATGGAATAAGAAATATTACAAAACATAAATAACTGGGATGTCATCTTTTAAACAGATTTTGCACATCAAAAAAATAAGCAACAGAGTGATGACACACACGGTGGAAATATTTTAGAGAGTTTTTCCCTAGATAAGACACTAATAAGTAGAACATAGAAAAATTGAATAAAATCAGTCCTCCCCAAATTTAAAAACACAAATCAAAAATAGGCATCTGAGATGGCAAAACAATTTTTAGATGAAGAAATGCAAATGGCAAAGCAATACAAAAATTTGAGAGATACAAATTGAAGCAACATTGAGAATCTATCTCACCTGAGAAAGTGTGACTCTTGTCAAGAAAGCAATCAGCAATAAAGCTCTGAAAAAAAAGAAATCCTTCTCCCCTGTTGGTAAACATACAGAGTGATGCATCCAGTGTGGAAATGACTGTAGATACTATTTAAAAAATATAGGAGTAGAAGTTGGGTCCATCTAACCCAACTCTTCTGATCTTGGTATCTCACCAAAAGAATAAAAAACATAATGCCACAGCAATATATGTAAATCCATGTTTCTAGCAGCATAGATCATGAGAGCTAAACTGAGGAAATAGCCCAAACTATAGACAGGTGTGACACATTTCTAGGTAAATCAATGCAACTTGAAGTAATACTCAAGAGAAATAAACCAAATACACATGTGTAAATATTTTATTGTCTCTCTGGTATGAGGAACTAAAAGTGTAAATAAGGGCCTAAATATATAATAGATTTAGTGAGATAGTAAGAACTTTTCCTATAAGCAGGGAGAACTAGAGAAGAAGGAAGAGAAAAAGAAGTACCAAAGAGAAAAGAAAGATAAAATAGGAGTGAAACTTTGTAAATAAGGAAGGCACGAGGGACTGAAGGGAGGGGAGGACACTGGAAAAAGAGAGTAATTATGATATATTATGTATAGGTACAAATTTCTTATGATAAATGGGAGTATATAATTATGAGTGTGTAATTTAAAAATAAACTACATGCATACTTTATAAATATAGATTCAGAATGGGTGCACAGGTAGGGCCTCTGAGCCTACATATCCCTACCCTGCCACTGGAACTCAGTCCCTGCCCAAATCAGCCCCCACCAACTGACCAAACCCACCAGCTGGCATGCAAGTGGGACTACTCAGCCTTCAGGCCCCCGCACCACTTCCAGAACTCAGCATACCATCAGAGAAGCTCAAACTGACCAACCGACTAATAGGCCCCCAGGTAGGACATCTAGGCCTGTGGCACCCGTACCGCCACCAGAACTCTGCCCCACCCACAGCTAGTGACTGTTGGGCATGTAGGGAGGAAAACTAGGAATGTGCCGCTGCATCTACCTCAACCAGAACCCAGCTCTGGCAACTGCTTTGGAGTCCTGTGGCAAAGTTACCTGCAGAGAGGCTGAGGCTCAGACCTTACCAGCGAGCACAGGAGCTGAGCATCTTGCCAAAGGGGCATAGCAGGCTCTCATCCAAAAACTGCAGCAGGAAGAAGCTGAATAGAGCATCCAGACCCAGACAGGTACATCTGGATAAAATCAAATTTGTTAGATTCGGACACGAATTTTAGGAGGAATTAAAAGGAATCAATGAGAAAGGAGTTGACACAAATAACATAAAAAGAATATGGGCAGAAGTAATAGCAGAAAACTTCCAAAATATAAGAAAATTTTCTGAACTTCAGGTAACTGAAGCCTACATACTACAAAGAACATCAACCAGAATAAAAACACACCTAGACACATAATAGTCAAGATTCCAGAAATCCAGCAGAAGAATAATATACTAAAAGCATCTAGAGAAAACAAATAGATTATATGTAAAGGAAAACCTATCAGAAAAATGGCAGATTTCTCTTCACAAACCATGAAGTGAAGAAGAGCATGCAGCAGAGAGCTTCAAGTCTTTCATGAAAACAAACTCCAGCCAGAATGCTACATGCTGCAAAAATCTCTTTCAAGTATGAGGGACAAGTGAAATACTTACACAACAAGGAACAACTAAGGAATTTCATTATGTCAAAGTCAACTCTACACAGACTACTAAAAATATTTTAGAGAGGGACCAAAATGAATGGAACTCCACAAATGAGAACAGAAAGAATCTACTAAATAGGGCAACCAATTAAACACAGGAGAAAAAGTGGTAAACAGTAGTAAGTAAAACACATGTTGATCATAAGTCAAGACATTTCAGTTATAACCATCATTGTAAATGGAGTCAATTCTACTGACAAAGAATAGTCCAACTTCTGAAGGATTCACCTCTGAATTCTACAAGAAATTTACATAAGACATAATTCCAATACTCCATAAACTCTGCAATAAAATTAAAAATGAAACAATCATTCCAAGATCATTCCTAGTGGCAAGTATTACACTGATACCAAAACCAGAGAGAGATGCAGCTAAGAAAGTGAACTACATGACAAATTCTCTCATGAACATAGATGCAAAAATCCTTAATAAAATCCGCACCACTAGAATACAGCAAATCATCAAGAATATTATACAGCATAACCAAGTAGGATTCATTCCAGAGAGGCAAGCATGGCTCACTATATGTAAATCTATAAATGCAATACACTATATCAATAGAGCCAAAGCCAAAAACAAAACCAAACAAAACAAAACAAAAAAACACAGGATCATCTCAACTGATGCAGAATAGGCCTTTGACAAAGTCCTACACTCATTACTGTTCAAAGTCCAACAGAAAATTGGATTAGAGGACCTCTGTGTCAAGCAGACAAAAGCCATCTATAACAATCCAACGGCTAACAATTCTAAAAGGGGAAATGCTTAAATCATTTACTCTCAGAACTGGTATAAGACAAGGCTATCTTCTATCGCCACTCTGAATCAACATAGTTTTGGGATCATTAGTTATAGCCATTAAAAAGGAGAGAAATGAAAGAATAATAATAGGTAAAAAAGTTAAACTATCATTATTTGTAGATGACATGATTCCTTTAAAAAGATAACACACTAAGAGAGAAATTAGAAATAACTTAAAATAGCAGCGAAAAAATGAAATACTTAGGAATCAACCTAACTAAAGAACTAAGAGTTCTATTCAATGAGAATTACAGTACTCTGAAAAAAGAGATCCGAGAGCAGCGGTTCTCAACCTGTGGGTTGTGACCCCGGTGGGGGTTGAACCACCAAAACAGAGGGGTTGCCTAAAGCCATCGGAAAATACATAT
>PVJA010028019.1:0-27983 GCA_004027025.1 Myocastor coypus
CCTTTGAACTGGCGCTTAAAGAGAAATTCCAGAGTCAAGGAAAGGGGGCACTGCTATGGTTTATGTCTAGTTGTCCCCTCAAAGCCTCATGTAGTCGTTGGGCGGAGACTTCTAGAGTTTGAGACTTGATCCATGATCCCTGGGATTATGGGTTTTAGTACTGATGGGATTATGGGTGGAAGTACTTCTGGGATTATGGGTGTAGCCTAGGGCCGGAGTTAAGGTGGAGAGCCTGAATGTAATATAAAGAGAGACAGAGAGACAGACTGGAGCTCTAGCTGTTGCTGTTGCTCTGCTGCCATGTTGGTTGGCTACCTCTTCCGCCATTTTGTTGCTGTTCCGCCGCCATGAACTGGATGCTCTCTGCTCTGTTCCACTCAGCCTTGGGCCAGCGGAATATGGACTGAAACCTCCACAAACTGAGCTAAATAAACCTTTCCTTCCTTCATTTTGAGTGTTGGGTATTTGTCCCAGAAACGAGCAAAAAGTAACTAAGACAGTTACAAATAGGTAGAAATCTTGCAGATTCCATGTTTACCACCCATCTTTCTGCCCATCAGATAACAGGCTGGTATCCATGGAACCTTAAGGGTGAATAGGAACAGGTGCAGAAATTTAACAGGGAGCACAGCTATTATTATGTTAAGGTGCCTTGTCATGGGCAGGCTCTCTCCACCAGTAGGACCTCCTCACTCTGAGGAGAAGGTGCGCTTCATTTACAAACGTCAGCCCATAACTTCTGTGGCAGGATTGTAGCACACAAGCAAAAAGGAACTTCTCAAGGGTCACAACAGACGAGTCACACAATGTACAAATAAATAAGGTGCTTTTTTTGATAGTGGCTCAAGAGTAAAAGCTAATTCTCCACTCATAGAAATGCATTCATTCTCTATGCCAATGTAAGTACTTTCCAGGAATATTAACTCATTCTCAAGGATTGAAAACAAAATTTTCATTCAGTGCATTGCCCCAATTGGATATTTGGCAGAAATCTTTTTACCAACTATTTGATGGGCAAACAAGACTTTATTTGAACATTTGTGATTTAGCCTCTAACCACTCCTTGAAGTGAAGTATTAACTAAACTCACTCAAATCATTTCAGGTTGTTTTTATTTTTCTAGAAGTCTTCATGGTCTTGATCCTAGCCTTTGAATACATATCTGCTCTTCTTGCTATCTCCTCTCTGATTAACTTTTTTCTGTTCAACTTTCACTGTTCCTCTTTTACTTCCTTTATGCATATGCTCTGGTATCTTCTGCACAGTTCATTAAAATAACACACAACATCTTCTCCTCTGCAAAGCATGGTGGGCTCCTTCACACATGTTGCTGGGTGCCCCCTGGCTTTATCACTGCACTGACCTCTGTAGTATCATGAGCTCCAATCCTTGGGAACTGGTAGCAACGTGTGCCATGACTCCCTGCCTTTCAGTGCCTACCACAGAGCTTGGTAGAATGGGCAGTGATAAAATACATACAGAAGAAAGTGATTTGAAGAAACTTAATTTATAATTGAGTCCAACCAGGAAATGTCAGTTCTGTAAAGGGAAGTTTTAATCTAGAATGGAAGTGAACATCTATTTGTTCACTTGCAATTGAGTTTTTGTCATTGAGGAGCTGGCATTGCATAAGTTAAAATTCATTCAGAATTTCAAATCACAGATTTGAAATTGAATAAGGATGACACCATTTAAGATACAACACATCTTCCTTTTAATACTTATGTCACCTTTCTCCCCTCCCCCTACTTTTTTAGGGGTCAGATACCAGGAATCAAACTCAGGACTTCATGCTAGCCAAGTAAGCAATTTTCCACTGAGCCATACCCACAGCCCATTCTCCCTCTAGGAGAAATCAGAAAAAAAAAAAATCCTTAATCAAATTAATACTTGTCTTCTGAATAATAATTCTGTCTATCCAACTATTCATACAACACAGCCTCTGCAGTGTTGCAGAAGCATCTCTTACTAAATATGGCCCAACTCACCCCTACCCAATGTTCTCTTATCGAATGGCAGTGTCAACTGCCCATTTCTACACAAGAGGAATCTTTAGCTTGCTTGGATTATCTCTTGGTTCATGCCAAGTCCTGTGCACCTTACACTCTAAGTCTAAATTATTAATTTGGCCATCTCCAAGTGTCTCCCAGATTTATCTATTAACATTGTCCTGCTCCAACATAATTAAAATAAAACATGAATGTCATTGAACATTTTATTTTACTGTTCAAAAATTTTTAATGTTATTAACATGTTGAAATAAAATGTCTTAACCTCACCTATAGAATTCTGCTTAGTCTTACTTGTTTGTCCTGTCTTTCTGCATTTTAATTTATATATATATTCCATAAGCTCTTCTACATCACAATGTCTTTATACATTGTCTCCCTTACACTCATACTGTTGTCATATGCTTTTGCCAGTTCATTTCTTCCACTGTTCAGATTTCTGGTCAGTTTTCTGATTAGGCAAAAATGTTGGCTTCTAAAACACAATAGATTCCCATTTTAACCTTTTTGTCATGTCTGTGGTGCTACATCTGCATGTATATTTTGTTTGATGACATCTTTTCTTTGACCTTTAGGAGGATACGGCCCATGTCCAGCACAGGATTACAACATCAAAACCATATATTCCGTATTTGTCTCTTTAATGTCATTTTTATTAGTACATGTTTGCCATACACAATGATTTAGTGATTGTAGGGAGTTGTTACACGAACAAGAAAGTAATAAATAAGTAAATATATGCCAAGTACTTTGCCAAAAGTTTTAGCTTTTGAATAAATGTTTATCAAATAACTGGATTGCTGGGTGAAGTGAGCGGTCAGGAGCATGGAAGCACGGAAGCAGTGGACATGACCTTCCTAAGAGCATCTGCCTATGGGCTTTCCATGCTGCCTTTCCAAATAAATCAGAATTATGCCAAGTGCCTCAAAGATACTTAGGATTTTCATTATATAGAATAGGGAAATCATCTACTTCTGCACTCTTCAAGAAACAGCTAATTTCTGATGGGAGAGAGTTGTGAAAACTGAGAGCAAGTCAGTCACGCGTGGTGCCTCCCACCTCGTCTTCACCCCTACACATTTATAACTTCAAGGATCTCATATGCATTCAGTTTTGAAAATAAAGAAACAATGTCTCAGAAAGTAAATAATTAATCTATATTATACCGCCAGCGTCACAATGTTGGAGTGCACATTCATGATTAGAAAGAACATTCTTTATATGATATTCGGTAAAACTTGAATTATTCAGTGCTGATGAACTTGTTTGAACAATCTCATTGGCTATAGAGTTTGTCGGTCAGCTTATGGTGTAGCAAACTAGTTTTAGTTTTGTTTCAACTGGATTAGTAAATAGTCCTTACTGGGCCCATAGTTGTTTTTTCTAATACATACTTACTTTCTCATTCTTAGCATCATCATAATTATAGTTTGACTGTTTTTTCAATGTTTTCCTGTTTTTCAATTAAAACCTGTAAAAAAATGCTTTTCATCTTTTAATACATGGCTTTAATGAGTTGCGTTGCACAAAATTCATGTCCACCCTGAAGTCTCAGATTCATGACTTATGACTTTATCAAAATAGGGTCTTTGACAATCAAATCTGGTGGGCACAAAATCCCATGACGATCTTCTACATAATAGCAAGAGAAAAGGACATTGTCACGTGGAAAACAGGGCGTTGAGATGGAGGCAAAGACTACAGTAAGGCACCTACGTGCCAAGGAATGGCAACGATGGCCGCCTCCACCCTAACCTCCTAGCAAAGAGGAAAGAGCCATCAGTGGATTTTTAGAAGGAGCGCATCCCTGTGAATTGCAACATGGTTTTGAACTTCTAGCCTCTGGGTCTATGGCAAAATCAATTTCTGTTTTTCCTTGTCTTTCTCCCCAGAAAACAAGTATGATACTCTGAATTAGAACAGTTAGTCTAATTCAGCGAAAATTTACTGGAGAGAAAGAGGTAGCCAGACTGTTCCATGGGCTTCTTCATCCTGGGAGCAGATTCACTAGTCATGCTGATGTAGCTCTAAAAAGGAATGAGTAGTTTTCTTAGTGTCCAAAGACTTTTAAACCATGATGGGTCTAGAAAGCAAAGGTTCAGTTCACTCTACCTAAGCCCGACCATCTATGTAAAATGAAAGTCAAGAGCTGAACAAAGTATTTGTGCGCATGCATTCACCTGTTTTCCATTTGTCATTCACATCCTTTTCAGCTGAAACAGTTAAAAGGAAACACATCCCCTTTTTATAAAACACTAAATAAAACTTCTGAACCTATATTTAGAAAAATCTTCTTTTTGCCCTACTTGACACTTTGTCTGTATTCTCCTATCTGAGCCTCAAATTCCTTTTTTCAATTAACAAAAGCTAAAGATGATTTCTTTCAAAATCCAGACTCATAAATTTAGAAGGAAAAACACTGGCTGGAGGGGAGATTGTTTCAAAACCCCATGCACTATAGACCAAGTCGGTTCAAAGCCAATGGTATGCTGATCACGCTTTTGGCTTCAGTAGAAGATAGAGATCATTAAAGCTCATCCTAGTGTCTGTAGCTAGGTTGTTTATTACAGAAGTAAGAATCACTAACATGTCCTCTTTGCTAGATCCATAAATCTGAAACTTCTCGCCATGGAAACGGAGACGTGACAACTACAGTACCATAGCTCCCCCTGCTGTTCCAAAGCGCACCGTCAGCCGCCTCTGGCAAAATCATTTCCTTCCTTTCCCTTTGGTTCAACCCTCCTCTGAGTTGTTCGCTTCTTAATTCTTCATCTCACTTCTCTCCGCTATTTAGCAACCCAGTGGCAATTTGGAGATTGATTTCTTTATGATCCCCGTGTTAATCGCATCTTTCACACCCAGGCGATTCCAGAATGATTTTGCTTTTCTTTGAGATCATTTCAGCCACTCTGCTAAAGCTCCCATAAGCCCCTCTATGCATTTTTCCTAAGAAATGCAGGTTCTGTTTGCTTTGGCTGCTCATACAAGCATCCCACGTGCGATCGTTAAAAAGCTGGAAACAAAAGAAAAGAACAAAGGAGCAAGCATGTTGCTTAGAACTTTGGGAAACTACCTCAGAGCACTACCAAAGCATCTGGAGATTATTTCTTCACTTCGCAAATTAACACTCGTAGCACTCAGGAGGACACAGGGCACTGGCTATTCAGTAAAATGCTTCATGACCGTTTAAGGGAGACTGGCTATTCATTTCCTCTACTTCGTATTTGAATTTTTTTCCCCTTAGTCCAAATCTTTTTTCTCCTTGAACAAATATAAATATTTTAGATGCATTCTGGCTAGTGTCTGGAGCATATGTTACGAGCGTCAGCAGTCTTGACTTCTACAAAATGAGATCCTGAAGAAATTTTTCCTAATTTACAATGTGTATACAAGCAATGTTGGACATGTTTATACTTTAGGAGGGACATATGCTAAAAGACTAACTTTAAGAAGACCAAGTGAAGGCTCTTAGACAGGTGTCTAGTTGTCCCCCCAAAACCTCAAGCAGACATGGGGCAGGGACTTCTAGAGCTTCAGATCAATTCATGACCCACTGGGATTATGGGTGATCCACTGGAATTATATGTTTTAATACTCCTGGGATTATGGGTGTGAGTACTATGCCCAACCTGAGACAGAGAGCCTGAAGGCAGCATAAGAGAGACCGAGAGATAGACTGTCTCTCGGTTGCTGATATTGCTGTTCCATTGCCATGAGCTGCTGCCCTCTGCCATGTGACAGTCTGCCTTGGAGCCAGCCAAGTATGAACTAAAACCTCCAGTAACTGTGAACTAAATAAACCTTTCCTTCCTTCATTTTGGTGTCAGGTATTTGTTCCATCAATGAGAGAAGAGTAACTGAGACAATTAGAACCTTAACAGGAAAATTTACACAATGTTGCTTGACTATTCAAACCTTAACCCGGAAGCATTTTATGCCTTTTGGGTGATTAAATGAATTAATACATAAAAGACTATGCAAACAGACCCCTAGCACAATATTTTCTCTTTCTTAAATTAAGGGTCCATTCAAAAATAGTCTAAAGATTATAGGGTATCAACGATCGATTTTCCATTCCGTATGTATTCTGTTTTGGCAATATTTTCTTCACTGTAGTAATTCTGTGAACATTTGCTTTTGTGAAACACCCTGCAACATTCACAAAACTTATATGTGTGCATATAGCAAATATTACCAGTTTTTAAAATGTATATTAGGTAACCAGAGTATCAAAACTATAAAGGAAATCATCTTCAAAATATTTAATTTGCAAGTCAGAGTCTACAAATAAGCCTTTAACAAAATGCTCAAGCATTTCTGAACCTAACTTCCTGAACTGGCTTCTTAAAGCACAACAATATATGTCATAGTTTTTAGAGGTTGTGGATCTAGATAGCTAAAATTCTATCTCCTGCAGCTCTTGATACCAAAGAGCTTGTAAAACAGTGGTTCCCATCTATCTCATCCCACAATGGTGAATATATGAGAAGAGCTTTCAGTTAGACAGAACCAAAAGTGAAAAATATAATTCTTACAAAAATTCAAGCATGCAAAACACTTTCCTGGGGCTGGGGAGATAGCTCAGTAGAATAAGAGCTTGCCTGGCAAGCACAAGGACCTAATTTTAATCCCCGGTTACACAAAATAAAGAGAAACAAACAAAACAAAACAAAAAAATCTCCCCTGACTGAATCACTGGGCAAATGCAGGCTGAAGAATTAGGAGCAGAAGGTAAAGAGACACAGAGCCTAGTACTACAGAGCACAAGATCTGCATCCAGCCCCAGACCCAAAAGGATAAGGGTAGCCACTTGCTGAGGCCTGGCTGTAGAGTCTGCTTTTAATCATTCCAGAAGGAAAGTTCAAATCTTGTTATTTTCATTCTTTGTCAAAGTATAGAACATACAGAAAATAATTTTATATATCACATATGCTTATCGTTTATCTTTAGATGGCATTATTTGAAAATTTCCTGCCTTTAATTTCAATAATTTTTAAAGTAGGTTTAATATTTTTAAAATGTATACTAATTAATCTTTGTGTGTATGTATGTGCATGTATCTATAAGGAAAAACGTTTCTATCCATAGAATTAAGTGACCGTTTTAAAGAGTGATTAAGAAAACCATGAAAGTTATCAAGGATACGTGGAAAAATTGTCAGACTCTATACAGATGATGAAGAGGCAAGAGTTGAACAAAAATCAAAGTTATTTTATGCTCCTGACTAGCATTTGCACAGACTTCTAATGAATGAGAATTTAAATTGTAAAACACAACTCTTTTGGACTCATTATATTTCATATTTTTAATTCTCATATGATAGGGCAACAATGGTGAAACTTTTAGAGATCACCTGCCCCAGCAGCAACTTAAAACTCATTTGTGAAAAGTTCGATCACTGAGAAGTGATGTTTTAGTTTAGGATAAACAGACAGACAGACAGACAGACAGACAGACAGACAGACAGACAGACGGATGGACAGACGGACAGACAGACAGTCAACTGTTATCTGATGCGCAGCCACTGAGGTTACTCAGCTCAAGTGCCCACAGAGAGAGCTCCATGTGCCTGCTCTGCCAGGCGTGCCACAGGCTCTCCACCTCTCCTATACAGTATGTCCTGCCACACGTCCATGAGCAGCACACGTTCTACACCATAAATGTAGTCTTTCCCATTTATCTTTCTCAACTCGAAGAACTGCTTCATGTCACTCAATTCAGAGAATTCCGCCTAATAGCTATTGCTCCTGATCTCCTGGTCTCTAACGTGATGCAAACTGTAAGTGCCTCCCATGTAGAATGTGGCCCCAACAGTTTATTCTTGTCTAAGCGTGCACGCATTGCAGCTGCATTTGCATGCTCTCGGCTGCTTTTCCTTGGATCATTTTACCTTGGGGTGTTGCTAGAGAATCGAGAGCTAAAAAAAGATGTGTGTACAGATCAGTTTGGCAAAGATGGGTGAAACAAGGTTCAAAACAGTTTTGAAATTCTGAGACCAAATAAGATACTAACATTTCCTCTGGCTGCCAAGAGAAATAGAATTTATTTGGCCTCCCAGATAATTATTTCTTCAAGGAGTCTTATTTTAAGCCTTGGACTTATTCACATCTTCTTTTTTAAAGAGAGTACAAAGTAGCATTAAAAGAGAAAAATTACAAATGGTACCGAATTTCACTCAAGAAAATAATAGGAACTTCACAGCATTTGTTATACTACATGGGGTTGTCTGCAAATTAGTTGTTCATATTACCAGATACATTCACACAAAATTGGAATAAGAAAGAAGAAAAGAAAGAAATAAGAAACTAAGAAGAGAGACAACTAAAAATAATTGAAAAAAGAAAACAAAACAAATTAAGAGGGCTGGCAGTATAGCTGAGCAGATTAAGTGCTTGCATAGGGAAGCGCAGGGGGCAGGGTTTGGTTCCTGGCCCCGCCTGACCTGCTGGCCCACTCTGGAGCACACCGAGCTGGCTATGCAGACTGGGCGTGGTGGCGGGCACCTGTAATCCTAGCACGTGGGAGACACAAGCAGGAGGATCACTATGAGTCAGTAGTAAGACCCTGTAAAAAAAAAAGAAAGAAAGAAAGAAAGAAAGAAAGAAAGAAAGAAAGAAAGAAAAAAGAAAAGAAAAAGACAAACAAACAAAAACAAATTAACAATTAACTTCTGCTTTTCATATATCAGCAGAAATGCACAATACAGTTGTCCAAACTATCCTGCTTACAAACATAAGGTGTATCTCCTTCACCCAGTCCCTCTCCTGTCCTCAACTCAGTAATTTATTCCTATTGAACAAGTTCATTTTTCATTCCTTTTCCAAATATCTACTACATATTTTTGACAAAGCTGGTTTAGCTACAATATTATGTAACACATTAAGTTAGCAAGACTGGGGTTATGGGTCACTAAATGTATTCTGGGAAAATTCAAGCTAAGACATTTTAAGGGATACAAGGAAAGTCATGAAATGTTTGCATCTGCAAGAAAGCACAGTCTTTTTGACTCATAGCTGTTCCTCTTCATTTTCAATGTTAATAGAGCACCAACAATTTTTCTCTTTGTGTCCCCTTGGAGACCAATAGCTACAAAGTGTAAAACCTCAGGCAAAATCTGGCAGATAATAGCTAGTGCAGAACGTGAACACCTAGCTTTTGTTTGGGTTATTTCTTGGATTCAGGATCTCTCTCTGCAGTTCAGGCAGGCCTTTAACTTATTGTACAGCCCAGACTATCTCCAAACTTCGGACATTCCTCTTACCTCAAGCTCTAGAGCACTGGGATTATAGGTATGCACTACTGCATGTCACCACAAGTGTCTCTAGGAGTGAAAATATCATTGCAATAATGACACAAAGCAATAATTGTCACGTTGCCAAAGAAATAACAATTTTTCCTTCAGGTGTAATCTTTTCTTTCCTTTGGGTACAATGCACATTAACTTCAGGAAAAAACAACAACAACAAAAACAAAAAACAGAATAGCCCCTATCTAGACATTTGATTCTTTCTTTTCGTGACTATTATAAACTGTTCACAGTTTCATACAATATGCAGAATTGGAGATTTATAAGAATATATTCGATCATTTGTATTTAATAGTTGACCTTCTAGCAGTACTTCTTAAGTGTGTCTCTATAATTCTGTCAATAATTATTCCGAAAAGAGAAAAAAAACCAAATTGCTGGTAAATCTACTTAAAATAAAAAGAGTGCTGTTGAAATCAGTGAAATAGGTCTGAATGGAGTATATTTTTATTCCATAAATTGCTTAAAAATTGAAAAATTCATCAAGCATTAAAAGGTAAGGAACATTGATGGCTATGTTATAAAAATTAAATATAACTCTCAAAGCCATGAAAGTCACCATTTTTTCAGTTATATTCTAGACTAATAAAAATGTCCTCTGCAAATATGTAATAGTATCCTATTCATTTTGATAATACCTAAATGAATAAATATGAGAAATAGTAACTGGGCATGATATTATGCTAATATTATTTATAAAATAATGTAAAACTAATTCAGGCACACCTTTTGCTCAGGGACCTGTTATTACTTTAACCAAGGAGGTCTGGCCAGCCCAAACTAATCTACCAAGGTTAAAATGATGAATGAGTTGTTTCCTCAAAAGAAAGCTTAGGGGTTTAGTACTAATAAAGGGGATTACTACTAGGCAGAAAAATAGTGCATTTCCAACTTGCACACTTTTACAAAACATTTGCTAGCACTATGATGGCTTGTATCTTTTTTATGGCATGTATCTCAATATTTATCCACTCCATCTGGTCATAGGTGGGGCTCTTTCCAGAGGTGACTGGATCTGGAGTGAGTGACACTGGAATTGATTCACAGTGCAGTGCCAGGCTCAAGGGCACTAGGCTCAAGGATGTGAGTGATACCAGCCGGAAGGGGACAGGGTAAAATACAAGGGTTTAGAAAGTTCTGTGGTCATCCTCCTGGCCTTGCCACTCTCTGCCCTTCACGACCTGTTTCTCTTCTGCGAAATCACCCATGCTTGGAGCCAACTGGCCATAGACAAAAACCTCTAGAGACCATGAGTTAAATAAAGCTTTCCCTAACCTTGCCTTTAGGTGCCAGGTATTTTGCCTCAAAAATGAGAAAAGCAATGAAGACAATTATATTTTGCTGTATGTAACAAAATCTTAATGTATGGCCTTCCTCACTGACGGTAATGTTGTGGGGTATTAGCTTACTTCATTCACTTTTCTTACCTTCAAAGAAGCATTCTATCTCTGTTCTCTTCCAGTCTTCTGTTTCTCCAAGCATCACGCCATGCATGCACAGGAACCCAAATTCATCCTGATTCCATTACCACTACTTTCTTCATCTCAGCGGTCATTGCAGAGTAGTGAGACCGCTCTTTTTTAAAAAAAATATTCATTTCAATGAGAAAAAAAGATAACACAGCAAAGGAACAGTTTCAAAACAGGTTAGAAGGACAGTTACAATAATCGACATACTATATGTTAACCAGTTCCATGTTATGTTTAAGGCATTTGATTTTCAGAAAGGTAGTGATGTTAAGCTCAAATGCCTATGTTATAGGGAATAATATCATCAGGCTTTTCTTCTAGAGGGTTAAGAAGGGCTTCAGGGTTAGCTAGAATTTTGGCTGTAGCCCTTCAAGGTCAACAAGGACTCAGAACAGAAGAGACTGCTGTTGATGACAATGAGAGGGGGTTGTAATCTCAAAGAATTTCCAACATGAAAGCAGTAAATACTCTTTTCAATTCTGTAATTTAGGGTATAAGTTCTGACCATTGTCCTTGCAGTATATCCAAGTCTGAATTCGTCCCTTGTTGCCTGAATATGGTAAGCAGTATTATCTCTTGAAGCAGAATTATTAAAAGAAAATTAGATCATAAAGAAAGTTTAGTTATTAAGTATATTTACAGATTTGTCAATTAATGTCTTATCCCAGGGTTTTCTGATCACTGTTCCATAATATAGATTAATGATAATCATTTGCAAATAATTGTTTTCAAGAGAAAAAAAATAAAATAGGAAAGCCAAGTATTAAATGGTTCTTATCTAATGCTTTTCAAAGATTATATTTATGTTAATAAGTAAAATAAAGTTTGCATTCAGTTATTTTTCTGTTGCCTTAGGACAACTTCATACATGTTTTTTCAATGAAAATAAATTATAAATAAGAAAAGATAAAGATTCATTTAGAAATCTATTTCTACAGTACTGCCATGCCTCTTTGACATTAGGTAGTTTTCATTTACTAAGGGAAAGAATGTACACATTCCTATAAGTTTTATTATGTACATATTATACTTTGAGTAGTAAACCAAATTTAAAAGATTGAACAATTTATTCACCTACAGCAGTGCTATTTTAATGACATAAGAATGTCTAAAATCTATAAATACCTAGAAATACATTTTAATGCATTTTGATAGTTTGGGGAAGGTGAGCAAATGCATTGAATCAATAATTTTTGAACAGAGAAGTTTAGAAGTGAGCCCTTTTGTGTGTGGGTAACGGAACCAGCCCTCACTGGAAGATATGCTGGAGACTTATTCTCACAGCCTGTTGTACCAGCATATTAGCAAAATAGAATTTTGGTTTTTTGAAGCTTATAAGTAAAGCTGGTTAATAGTGAAAAGCAATGAGAGCTGTTTTTTTTTTTTTTTAATTATTTAGGATGACACTTTTAGGATAATAATACTGATAACAGTAATAGTTCCTTATTCCAGTAATGTGTGTTCTTTGTCTTTTTCTGTTTTATTTCATTGTGATTTGCTGTTAATTTTTCACTCACTATGGGAATGATGATAAATGTGACATTACAAAAATGAACAGTGCACACATGCATTTTACCTATAATTGATTCACTGGGTCTTAGAGCTGGAAGCATTCATTTTTGTTGCCATTTTACACCTCTAAATGATTTGGCGCTGTAGACTCCTGTTACACAGATGAGGTGAGTGAGACCTAAGGGCGTTACATGAGGTGCGACAGCACCAAAAAAGCAGCAAGAAGGATTTCACTTTCATACCAAGCACCAATCATGAGTCAAAAGACAAGACAAGCGAAGGGGGAAGGGCAGCGGGTGAATCCTTCCCTTGCTAAAAGTCTTCACATTAATATGACATCCGTAAGTAATTTAGTACTGACCGAGCCGCTGTGGATGACTCACCTAGTCTTAGAACTTTCCGTGGATCATCACTCACTTGGGAAGAAGAGAATGCATTCTGTTTGTGAAGAATTATCTGACACCCAGCATGGTGTGGTAGGAACTACGGATCCCACACTGTAGAATGCTACTTTTTACTTTATGCGTATTATAATTTTGTAGTAAATCTTTCTGTGGTATTGTTGCATAAAATTTACGATGAAATGATAGGGACGGTGTAATTATCATGAATGAAGAAAAGCTTCTCTGCTATTGTTGCATAGAGGATATAATTGCTATTAGATAAATAAGTACAAGTGTTATAAATTTCAAATACTGCCTTTGCCTCCCTAATTTTTACTTCTACATGATAATGACTTTTCAAATCTTGGGCTGACTTTTCAGCCTTATCAGGAAAGTCTCCTTGTAGCGATAAAGAACGATCGCTATCTTTTGAAGATGTCGTACATGCACAATCTTGACTGTCCTGAGCCATGATAGATATCTTTAGCTTTTCATCATTGCTTTTGGTTTTTCTTCAGAACAAGCTATGTATTGTAAGATTAATTGAACAAAATATCTTTGTGGGTGGAAGTAGAACATGAGGGAAACACTGTTCTTATGAAAAGTAGTGATACGACGACAAGTTTATACTGTCAATTTGAACATAGTATTTCACTATGAAGAAGGTTTGTAGATCTATAACTGATAAAGTAATTGCTTCTGGGGAAAGGTTAATGTACACATTTTATTACTTTACACTTTGTTGTTTCTTTTTGTTGTTCCTTTTTCTTTTATTTCTTCATGAAGCAACAATGACATTTGGCAAATATCCATGATTATATTTCCAAAATAAATTACTCTGAAGACAGGTGGGAAGAACTATTTATCATCATCATCATCATCATCATCATCATTTATGTATTTAGTACAGGATCTACAAGGTCTCAATACGTAGATAGGACTTGAAGTGATCCTCTTATTTTCAGCCTCTCAAGCGCTGGAATTGAGGAGCGCGCCACCATGCCCAGTCTCAATTGCTATCTCAGCATGCCCCAGTGGGGAGGCTGGCATGGCTCAGCACTCCCGGGATCGAATCCCCCGCTATTTCACTCTGCCTAAGCAGGAGCTTTAGTCTGCAGAGCTATCTGACCCACCCAGGAAAGAACTTTTAAAACTACCATATCCTAGAGTTCGAGACCAGCCTGGGCTACAAAAGTGGGCTCAAGGCCAGCCTGAACTGCATAGCGAGACCCTGTCTCAAAAAGACAAAAAAAAAAAAAAAAAAAAAAAAAACAACAACAAAAAAACTACCATATCCTAATTTGAACCTAGCCCAAGTGAGGTTGCCTTCTCTTGCCTTTGCCTTTCCTACTGCCCCTGGAGGCATGCTTAGAAACAGGCACAAACCAGGTTCAACTCCACAGTACACTTAGAGAGAGAAAAAAAAATGACTGAAGAATCAGAGGAAATGCAATCATGTGAGGCAAACTCTCCAAAATCCTGTGTGTGTGTGTGTGTGTGTGTAACCTGGGATTGAACTCAGGGCATTGTGTTTCCCAGCACATATTCCACTGAGCTATCTCCCCAGCCCATGAAATCCTCTTTCAAACTATATTCTCTTCTTGGAGCTGGGAGATAGCTCAGGGGCACAAGTGCCTGCCTGGCAAGTGCAAGGTTCTGAGTCTGGTCCCCAGTTCCAGAAAACAAACAAACAAACAAACAAACAAACTATTCTCGTTTGCCACCCAGGGTTCCTTGGCCCTGAAACCCTCTAGGGTTCAATCTCTGGTCTTTCTGCCAGCTATAGGGCAGAGGCAGGGCATCCAGAGGATGAGTAGCACTCAATCTTGTGCCTGAGTCGCAATTTAAAAAGTTGTGGGCATGAATACAAATACTAGGCTTGAGCCTTGTTGACATAGAATATTCAGAAAGATTTTGGTAGCACTCTCTTCTCTCTCTCTCTCTTTTTCTCATATTACTAAAACTGTAAAATGAGAATTTCATCCTTTGCCTCCTAAGATCAACGTGAAGATTAAATGAGATGAGGTAGGTAAAATATAGCTGTAGGTAAAAGTTAATCTCTCTGTCTCTCTGTGTCTCTCTTTCTGTCTCTTTGTCTCTCTATATACTGTGGATACTCCTTTTCTGATCATTCTTGAGAAGTCTGTTGTGTCTTTCTGCTCTGGTCTCAGTGACCTAACTTCTCATGCCTTCTGCAGTGCAGGGCTCAGAGTTGGCACAGTCCATAGTGGGTCTGACGCAGGTGTAGAGATTGTCCATAACCTGCACAGCCAGACAGAAGCTGCTGAGGCCTAGCGCGATGCAGTCAGTGTCCTAAGCAATGGGCATTCCTCAAGATTTGACTCAGGTATAGAAGCGACACCTTTAGGGTGTCAAAATAGCAACAGTACCATTTTCAATTTGTGCCTTTACTCTGTAAGTTATAAAATCCTAGATAAAAGGATTCATCATACCCTAGTCTTTTTTTCTCTGCTGTAATTCATGTAGTGAATAATGGACTATTTTTGATTGGTTAGTATTTTTCTAATTTTTTAATTTGCATATGATAATTCTATATATGTATACTATAAAGTGTTGTTGGTAGATTGAATGATTATGGCTTAGAAAAATTCATCTCAAACATTTTGTGTCGAAAACATTCAGAACCCCCTCTTCTAGTCATTTGGAATTTACACTGCAATGTTTCTTTTTTTTTTTTTTCTTGTTTTTTTTAGAACTTATGTTTGTTTATTTATTTATTTTTATGGCTGGCTCAGCCTGCCCTGAGGTCAGGGCTGGCGCAGCATGTGGTGCCGAGGATCGAACCGTGGTCCCTGAAGTTGCTCAAGCTTTCCTAAGCAGGCGCTTTAGACCACTGAGCCATCCTGCCAGGCCCCGGCAATGTTTCTTTCTTTCTTTTTTTCTTTTTTTGTCTTTTTGAGACAGGGTCTCACTATGCAGTTGAGGCTGGCCTTGAGCTCACTTTTGTAGCCCAGGCTGATCTCGAACTCGTACCAATCCTCCTGCCTCAGCCTCCCAAGTCCTGGGATTACAGGCGTGCGCCACCACGCCCGGCTACACTGTAATGTTTCTAACTACAGGAATTCTACGATGCATAGCTCACCAGAATGTATTCTTCCTGTGTTTGCTTTTTATGTATGAAAACTCACTTCTACTTATTTTCATCGAAGCATTCACTTACCCTGCTGGCATATCTCCATTCCCTCAGTCCCCGCCTTTAAGGTTAGGCTGATGCAGCCCCACCTGAGCTTCACCTGAGGCCTGGTCATTCTCCTTGGAGCTGGAGGGGTACAGACTTAAATCACACTGCCAAAACCACGCAGGCTGACCACGTGGGCATGTGACCCAAGGTGGCCTTCTGTCTTTGAGCAGAATGACTATTCCTGTTGTCCAGACAGACAGCAGGTGGTTGAGGATGCACTAGCAACTTCACTGATACACGATGAAGAAAGAAGGACTGAAGTTAACGATGACCTAAAGTCCAATTCAAGCCGAAAAGTCCGGGGTCACATGCCACAGGAGGCTTTTGTGTGACGTATTTATGTGAGCCACCAGATTCTTCTCTGTTTAATACGAAGCCCGTGTCAGTTGGATGTGTACAATTTGTTACATAAATGTTCTTAACTGACGGCTTCCCCCTCTATTTCTCTTGTATGAATTGTGATTTCTAATCTGCTCCTTTGTGTTCTGTTTATTTTTCCCTCATTTCTGCCCACATGCTACTTTCCTCCTCTTTTATGCCTTCCAATTCTAGCTTAAGCAAATTATGAAAACAGACCTGTGTGAGTAAAAATTCATAAAATCATTTATTTATGATGTATTTCCTTCCTGGAGGTGTGGCGTGCCCTTTACCTCTAATGTCCCTTCAAGGTCTATAATTAATTTCTGTCGCACTTCTTAAGAGACACGGCATGGCACCGCGCACCCCCTATGCACTCAAAGTATTAATTGGAAATAATGATAATGATCAACCTCGTGAAACGTTTTTTAACTCTGTCCTTGTTCACCTGGCAAGCTGTGAACATAAAAGATGGCAGAGAACTAGCCTACCAGGAAATGGAATTAATGAGCAGGGACAACGTCTAATTTTATGTATTTTTAATCATATCTATTGCAGCTAGCACTCAATTTAAATCAATAACACTAACAACAGAATTGACGTTTTTCTTATAAGTCAGGGGGCCCCCATCCATTAGGCAATGAGCCATTAGGTCAGGGCACCTGTAATTTTATTTCCCCTTCCTGCTCCCCCTGTTTTTGTGTAGATGTTCTGGAGACTTTTTTAAAAATACCCTAGCTTAGTCTCCCTGTCTTCGTTCCCCAGCATCTTTCAAAAGCAGATCACATATTAGATTCTCTTCCAGGGCATTTCATTTGGATTTATAAAGCCATTTTCAGGTAACCTCGGCCAATGGTCTTTATTTTTATTCTGAGGAGCTTTCCCTCTCTGAGGCACTGCTCCGCGGGCAGGATTGCCCGTGGCGAGCAGCAGGCAGCCTGCGAGGGGATGCGCCTGGTCTGGCGCCACATACCAACTTTGCAGAGCCAGGGCAAGTGCCAGCTAAGTCCTCTGGTTTACCCTTTTCTCTTTCAGTCTTCAATGGAGCACGTAAGGCAATGTGAGGAATAAATGTCATTACAAAACTTGCTATCTCTTTAGTGGGTTATTGCACGGAAAGTAGGAAAATTACACACATTTCTTGCGTTTGAGTAAATCTTACTTTGGAACTTAAGTTTTTTTCACATTCTTTCTCCAGGCTGGAACCACTGATGTAAATTCACCTAATAACTATATAATTTTTCTCCAGTGTATTCTGCATGACAGATAATATTCCTGCTTAAGCTAACAAGAAAAAAAAAGCCAAACAATGGAAAAATAAAAGTCCTGAATGAAACATCAAATAATATACTCTCTTTCATCACTTCTATTTTCAAATTCATTCTCTCCTTTTCTAAGTGCCTGTATTTATTAAACATAAGTTAATTTGTCACAGTAATCAAAGCTGAAATAAAGGGGAAAAACACAATTTTGTTCTAATCTAAAGAATATTTTTCTGTGTAGTTAAGGTTTCTCAGTGAATGTATCTATTTAAATTGCGTATAGTATATATTTTCTCATTAACTATAAAGGTAACAGAGAAAATGATTTTAATTTTAAATTAATAATGACTGCTTATCTTTTAAAACAGACATTTTTCTTTTTATCGACCATTATTTTTATTTGAACTATCTTTTTCCTGTTGAATTAATACATATTTTTTGAAATCGTTCTGGTATAGAACAAAAATCTGAAGATGAGAATAGAAGTGAAGATGTAGGAATGTCTGAGGTTCTTCTAAGTGATGGATGCAATCACATTTCTCTAAGAGGTGGAAAAGTGGAAGTCTTTTGAGAAAGTCTGAGTTTCCTAAGCAAGTGGGGAGCAGCACCTACGCCCGTTTTTCTTCAAACTAAAGCAAGGAAAGCATTGCTTTTCTTGTCCATTAAAAAGAAAGAAAGAAAGCAAAACAGAGTTCAAGTAACCTGATTTCTCTGATTCATTTCTCTCTTTAAAAAAATAACAAAGTAGGTGGGTACTTCCTTTCTGCAGTGAAAGCGTAAAAGACAGTAAGCCAGAGCAGTCTGACCCATGAGCAGAGGCATAAGAACATAAAATCCATCTCCATGGTCATATATCATGTGTTTAAACGCCTTTCTGAGTTTTCCAGGGAGGCAAGCTTCGTGAAAGAACAATTATATCTGTATCAGCTCAGGTTGTGTTAGGATAACAGTATAATTTAGCTTCTGCAGCACCAAATGGTAGAACAGTTTATATTTTACTTGTTTCCCCAGTGTTTGTTGATTAATAACATAGCCCCATATAAATAGATTTTGTACACTGAGAAAAAAAATCCATCCTAAATTTGTATTCTCAAAAAAAGCAAGCTCGAAGTTCTTGTTTGATGATTTTTTAACCTTTACCAAATATAAGAACATTGATCGCCCCTTTTTAAGTTATGAGCAAAAAATGACTCTCAGTTCATGTTTTCAGAAAATGCAATCCAGGCCAATAAAAATAAGAAAGCGCTATCAATACTGACAACTGTGCATAATGGGGAGGCCACCTGATTGGAAAGGTTTGTTTCCATTTATCATAAGATAAATCAACACTCTACTTTAATCCAGGAAATACACATACAAACTCACTGTAAGATACCTTGGACATAGGTAAGCCTGACTCTTATGTTTTTAAGTTCTTGTTACTACAGTAATGAACTTCAAATATATCAAAGAGAAGAGATCAGTCACAAGCTTACACACTTAGAAGTTTCTCTGCGAGGAGCAGGGACTGGACTTGCAGGGATACTTTATTACTGGTCTGTGGGGAGAATCTCTTCTGAAATAGGATGAAATGTTAGACTCTTCTTTCTTTCATGTATTAAGGTAAAGGAATAATGTCAGTGCACTAGCTAGGAGGTCACTATTCCTACAGGTTGCTGTAGCTTAAACAATATTGTGTTGGGCTATTGTGAACTTTTACATTAGTTTACTTTTTTTATTGTATGCATTCATGAATTGTTTCCTTATTACTGCAACAAAAGATAAAAGAGAAAATTAAAAGCAGTTCTGAGATGAAAGGGCAACCTCAGGTCTTTGTCACTAACGGTGACAAAATGCTACCCGTAATCATAGGCAAATCGTACTATTAATTTTCATGATATGGAGAAAATAATCAAGGTGCTTCAAGTAAGCATTCGCTTCTACATCGAAAGTACCCTGTTTTGCATTGCACTCATTTGTGACTTATGAATATTCATTACTGGCAAAGAATGAGAAAGGTGGAAAAGAGAATGAAACTTTTCCATTTGAGGTTTTAAAAGAATTTCTGAGCCCCCTCTTCCTTTTCCCCTCTCACATCAATCAGGCAATATGATTATAATTCAGAAAGAATTACACTCCTAACTATGTAGTTAAGTGAGAGGTTGACCCAGCCACCAGCTTTGTGGCTCAAGTGGCATTTAGAAAATCAAAATCACAAGACAGGAAGAACAGGGTTACCATTACAGAGGGCACTGAGAGACTCAGACAAGTGCCCAAGGGGAGTTAATATGGGGAAGGTTACTCGTGTTAAGCAGTATTTCACAGAACATTCTGTCTTGAGTATTACTTCTATTTACAAGAATGGGCTAATTCATTTAAGTGAAATGTGGCTTTTGGATATTCAATTTTTTTTAATGTCACCAAAATTATCTCAGAGGAGCAGCTCTGACAGGTCAATCACTGCAGATGGTAAGTGCTTTGTTAATTATACAGAAATTTAGAAGCCATTGTAGAATGTCTTGCCTCAGGAGAAATTTCTCTCTTCCTGTTCAAGGGCTGCTTCCCTCTACCGAATTAATTTTGTGTTTGAGAACAGATAACAATCTCTCCCGCATGGTAGAAATAACTTCTTGCTCTTTGCTCAAATATGCAAGTGTAAATAAGCAGAGAATATCACAAATAAACAATGCCATTCTTTTTTAAATAATGCAGTGTGTGTAATTAGGAGTATGCAATTACAACAGTGTACAGCTCTCAGTGTAACAATTAGGTTTTCAGTAAAATGTAATTTGTTCCAATGTAAATGTTTTTCCTCAACTCAGAAGATTCCCTTGAGTTGTTTCAATAAGCATAGTTCAGCAAATACATGTAATTGTGCACTATATTTTAATGTACAAATCAGAGACCCACCGTACTAGTAGGGGACAGGCTAATAAAGATTTCAAATTATGCAAGTTTAAAAACTGCTTTGAGAGAAGAAAACAGGGAGATTGCTTTTGGGGACTGCTTACATGTGACATGTCTAAGTACTAGCCTGGAAACTTACCCACTTTCAGTGTGACTTTGCCATTTCTATAAAGAGGCAGAACCTCAGCTTCCACTCCTTGAATGTTAGGCTGGGTTTCTGGTTTGCTTTAGCTGTTTTTATGTTATTGATATTAGTTGATGTCTAGGTCTTGACTTTCAGACCTGTACTGTGGCAGTACGGCACTGCCACAGAAGAAGCTAGAGTAGCAAGTAGAGCTAAATCTTAGCTGGAATTATCTCTAACTACTGAACAGTAGTTAGAGTGAGGCTTCTTTTATCAGCCATTCTCACTTACGACCAGCTAAATCCACCGGAGTGAATGCATGCACATGTGATCTGCACAACTCTCCATTCCAGCACTAGGATTGAAAGAAATAGCTAAATTAGATTCTCGGCTCTTTCAGTATAGTTGTCACACAGAAAAGTCAAACTGAAATTGTCTAGTGGTTGCTATTAACTGCTTAATGAATTTTTCTTTTTCTTTTGGTGGTACCAGGGGCTGAACTCAGGGCCTTGTGCTTGCCAGGTGTCTCAGTTACTCTTCTCTCATTGCTGGGACAAATACTCAACACCCAAAATGAAGGAAGGAAATGTTATTTGGCGCACAGTTACTGGTGGTTTCAGTCCATACTTGGCCAGCTCCAAAGCAGAGAGCATGGCAGAGAGCAGTGGTTCATGGTTGGGGAACAATTGCGACAGTTAACTGACCAACCAGGGTAACAGAGAGGAATAGAGAGAGTCTGTTTCTCTGTCTCTCTTACAATACATTTAGGCTCCCTGCCTCAGCCTGTCTACTTCAAACCACACCCATAATCATAGCCATACTAAGAGCAATAATCCCACCAGCACTAAGACACATAATCCAGTGGATCATGAGTTAAGTCTCAAGCTCTAGAAGTCCCCACCCCATGACTGCATAAGGCTTTGGGGGGACAATTAGACACAAACCATAATACCAGGCAAGCACTTATTTCACTGAGCTATCTTTCCTTCTTAACCCATTTTGTTTCCACTGTTATTGAATAGCACTGTAGATTTTAGTTTTCTCATAAAATTAAGTGAACACAAAAATTCACATTTGTAGAGTTGGGAGATAGCTCGGCAGTCTAACTGCGTGCCTGGGAATCATAAGGTCCCAGGTTTTATCCCTGGTGCAGCATGTCCAGCCAGCCCTGGATTCTGGGAGGGCCAGGCTGCCCCAAAACTGTGTGTGATGGTGCACACCTGTAATCCCATCGCTGAGGAAGTTGAGACAGGAGAATCACTATGCGTCTGAGCTGTGTAGTGAGACCCTGTACCAAATAATTATAAATTATAAATAAAAAGACTTTAATTTTTTATTTCAAATTTCACATTATTAGAAGAAAGAGAAAATGGCTAAGAAAAACAAAATGTACACTGAAGCTAGAAATGAGAGATTATCCAGTGTCATCAATGGAAAAATGTGCTTCTTGGATTGTTGTGTTAAGGTGTGTGAAACGAGTACTTTTTCCTGTGTAGCCATGGTGGCTCAGGGGGAGGGGATGGACTGGGTTTCCCAAGCTTGCTTCCATCATCGAAGGGACCAACTGTCCCTTTCCTTTGTTGCATTCTCATGGGTAAAAGGAATTACTCAAATAGAAATTAGAAAGCCACAGGCAGTGTGGTTGGTCCACATAATTTCTAGGGGCACACATTAAATGCCACGAAGAACTCTTTAGTGTGAGCAAATTTCTTTTTAAGTACAAGATGCTTTATCTTAATGCTTTCAATTATGGGTCTACAATTATGGGTACAATGCTTTGTTGTCAGATATCAAATCCCATAATGATGGGCCTGCTTCTTTCTCTAGCTCTGTATCGATCACAAATTCACAGGTCATATGCATTCCTAACCCACCTTTTCCCCTTGTTCCAATTTGGAGTTCTATGGCCATGCACGGAGTTCTTTTTCTCTACCTGGCCAACACGGATATACTACATACTGCACAATGCCTGTGTTGAGTCTATCAGAAACATTCCCAAGAATCACTTCCCAGTGAGCCCTGCTTATTTACCAATCTTCTATCATGGTTTGAACTCTTCTCTGTGTCACAAGAAGGAAAATCTGTAGTGTACAGTAACCTTTTGTCTGGCTTTGAGGGTAAGCCAAATGACAAACTCATTCTTGTATCTCTAGAGGCTGGTATAGACAGAAGACACACAATGATATAGGTTTCATAAATGAACACATGAATGAAGTATTGAAGTTAGTAGAGAAAACAAGTAGAGCTTTCTTTATGAAACTATTCATTTTTAAAATTTTCATTTAATTTTAATTAGAGAAATAGAGACAGTTTCATATCAGGATAGTAGGACAGTTACAATAATTAGTGCTTTGCATATTGATGTCTTAGTAGTAGTTATCTGAGTGTAAGATGTAGACATGATTTCTATGAAACTATTCAAATGAAAGCTTTCCTGCAAATTAGTAATGTTGATAGCCTATTTCCATATGGTTACTTAAAAAGAGCAACATAAAAACTCAGAGATAAAGAATTTTCAAGAGAAACTCAATTGATTAATACTCATTTGTAATGGAGCCTGTCTTGACCCAAGTTTGCTTTTTCTAGTGTTGTCCTATAATAACTCACGGAAATACCATTTGATTAGCTGCCCAACGAAAAACAAACTTGGGCCTAAATGTTTTTTGTTTTTTTTTTTTAAAAAGAATTTTTTATTTTATTTGTTTATTTTTTTCTTATTTCAGAATCTTTGTTTGCTTATTCACTCATTTTTATGGCCGGCTCAGCCTGCCCAGAAGGCAGGGCTGGCGCAGCATGTGGTGCCGGGGATCAAACCGTGGTCCCTTCAGCTGCCCAAGCTTTCCCAAGCAGGCGCTTTAGACCACTGAGCCATCCTGCCGGGCCCTTGGGCCTAAATGTTATCCCCTTCTCTTTCTTAGCCATGACATTTAGGGAAACTGTAAGCCTAGTTAATTGTACCTTCTTATTATCTGTAGAATTTGCAGAACGATTCTTATTTCAAGAGATAAAATATAGCTGACTATTCCACTACCATTACTTGACAACTTTCAGTGACTGGAAGATCAAGTTCAAACCTTAGAATGGAGCCGGGCATGGTGGCTCACGCCTGTAATCCCAGCACTCGGGAGGGTGAGGCAGGAGGATTGGTGCAAGTTCGAGACCAGCCTGGGCTACAAAAGTGAGCTCAAGGCCAGCCTGAACTGCATAGTAAGACCCTGTCTCAAAAAGACAAAAACAAAAAAAACAAAAAAAAAAACCCAAAAAACAACAAAAAAAAAACCACCTTAGAATGGAAAAATGGAAAACACTTTATTCCTTTCCCCTGCACTATGCCCGCTCTTCATCCATGCAAATGGTTACTCTGGATCAATTATTTCATGTATTCATTTAGAGATAAAACCATTTAGGAACTTTGTATGCTGTGCTAAGTGCTGTTAATTTTTTAAGAAACAGGAAGAATTTGTTGTCTTTGAGACCTTGGCATATATTCTAGGCAAAGCAGGAAGGTGAATAAGTAAGCTAATAGTGATGGGTATCAGACACTGACCGTGACTCTGGACAGAATGACAAGGGAGGATATCTCCAAGGTGATACATGAGTTGATATGTGAATGAGTAGGACTGATCTACAGCAAAGCCCTGGAAGGAGCACTGCAAGGAAGAAGACCAGTGTGTGCAAAAGGCTCAAGGGACAGCCAGGCCTGCAGGAAGCATTTCAGAACAGAAAACACAGAAAAAGTGAAAAGTTACCGGAATTGGTCTTAGAAGGTAGGCAGGATCAATAAAAAGATGCATAGGAACTTTTACACAAGTATAAAGGACTAGAAAAAAAATGTAAATAAAGAAGGAGCCAAAGAAGTAGACCTTGGGCTAGCAAGGTAGCTCAGTGGACCAATCTCATGCTTAGGCCAACACAAGGACCAACGTTCAATCCCTGGTACCACATGCCCCTCTGGTCCCACCCCCAGGTGCACTGAGTAGGTGCTAGAGTCTGGGCATGGTGTTACATGCCTGTAGTTCCAGCACTGGGGAAGCTTAAAACTGGAGGGTCACTAAGAGTCTGAGTGGTGTAGTGACCCCACCCCAAATACAAGAAGAAGAAGAAGAAGAAGAAGGAGGAGGAGGAGGAGGAGGAGGAGGAGGAAGAGGAGGAGGAGGAGAAGGAGGAGAAGCAGAAGCAGAAGAAGAAGAAGGAGGAGGAGGAGGAGGAGGAGGAAGCGGAGTTCTTTATGAAGATGCTTTTGACTGTTCTGTGCAAAATTTTTAAAATGACATAAATTAGGAAGCTGATAGTTTTCAATTCTTCTGTAAGTTTGTCAGTTAAAGTTGGAACTAAAACAAATATGAAATTTGAAGGAGTAGATCTAGTTCAAATCTTAGTGATGGTCATTTGCCTTCTACCTGCAGGTCTGCTATTCCTTCACTTCTGAAATGAAGATTACGGTTGAAGCTAAATAGGAATAAAAAGGATTAAATGAGGGAAACATAATGACTCATTGTAAATTACAATGTACTTAATATGAGTTACATGATCGGAACTGATAATTTCCAGTTTCTAAGCTGCTGCTTTGATATCTTTTTTTTCTCCAAATACCTTCTGCTGAAGATAAGTTTTATATTTAGCAACACAGACACTCCTACTCACATTACAACTGATTGGATCTTGGTATACAACATCAGGAAAGTGGAAATGTCTTTCTAGATTTGCTTCAGTAGAAAAGGAGATGAAATAAATGAAACGCAACTTTGTAAGAGCAAAAGCCTTTCAGAGAAGTGAACTGCCATTTTGAGCCTTCGACCTATGGAGTTTTAAAAAATATTAGGCCTTTTGATAACTATGTGTTCAGGTACCTTAAATGGGAAAATGGTCAAAGAAATATGGGCCTCCTCCTAAACAGCATACAATGGGGAGAAGAAATAACTCTAAGGCTATACCTGATCTAATGCTGCATTATCTGTGCTCGCATGTGAGAGCGGAAGTGTACTCAATGGTTGAAAAGGCAATTTTTGTCTTAACAAGTGCCTTGCAGGTGGAAGAAAAGTGAGGAAAATATAAAAAGGTGGTTATTTGTGTGTGTGTGTGTGTGTGTGTGTGAATGAGAGAGAGATTTTTTTGATGGGAGTGGCAATAGGAACCAAAGCAGGGTCACAAAGTGCAAGCATAATTAATTACATTACGCTGGACTGCCACGTGGTGGTTAGCTTGTTACAGCAAGCTGACTGAACTAGCGTGGTGCTGGATGAGGAAGACACGTGTAACACTAGCGATTGCTAGAGAAGCTGTGGGGAAGCTGCCAGGAAGTTTCTAGGAGGTTGTAGAGAGCTCTTGGTTCTCTTGGAGGATGTTCCGGTGCCAGATTTCCTGATGCACTCAGCTTTTGTCCTTATAGGAGGAGCACCAGACCTCGGTGTCACTGAGAATGACCATGGTTCACTTTGGGGGAGCTCTGACCCTCACTCTGAGTATCGTTTCCTGGTTCCAGAGGGGAACATGGTGCACTACTCCGTCTCCTGGAGGTGGTCACATTGGCTTTCTTGATAGGAACTCAGCTTTCCTCAGTGTTAGAGGAGCTCGGGGTCTCGCTATTGCTGAGGATACCTGTGGTCCTTTTCTGGGGAGCTCTTGTCCTCACCTTCAGTGCTGCTTCCTGGCTCCAGTGCAGATTTCCCAGCCTCCTAAAACATTCTTAATCTTCTCAGCAGAGACGTTCTAGCTTCCATCACTGACCTTTGGACCTTCCTAGCACAGGTCTGTGACATAGGCCTGCATGAAACATTGCCATGTGTCTGTGACTCCAGTTATACTCATGGGATGCAGGGCATTGTCATAGGCTCTAGGTCTCCAATGTAAAGGAAAGCATTGACATGAGCTCCAGGTCTTCAGCTGGATTCATGCAGGACCTGACAGTGGGATCTGGTATCTCATCTGAATTCTTTGGTCTTTAGTGCATGGAAAGATTTCCTGCAATTCTTTGGGTGATTAGTTAGGAAATCGTCTTATATAATGTGCACTGTATTGTATTGTTCATTTTGCAAAACCCCAAACCACAGCAGGTTTTCTTAACAAACTGCCCAAAGATTTTAGGGGAAGAATATCAATACCGAGAAATCAATTCCATTATGCAGGCTCAGGACAAATTATAGATATGTACTGAATAAAAAGTTGAAGATGTTTTACCTAATTTTGTACTTGACCAAGAGGCACTGAGTGTAATTTTTGAGAAACAATGAACTATGGACAAGGAATCTTGAGGGAGAAATTTGGGAATGTTAATATATGAACTCTAGCTTGCTAGACACTATGGTGGAGTAATGTTGAGAATATGTACAAGAATACGAATACAAGTCATCCTCAGTCGGTACTTTCATCTCAAGATGACTGCTTCTGGCTCTGTTTGTGACAAAGTGACAAGCCACTCTGAAGTCTAGATTTTAAGATAATAATTTGCTACAGTCATGGTTTAGTGGAAAGGGAGCCTGAAGAAGCTACAGCAAGAATGAATTTTCTCTGCTGCATGATGTCTGGTGTTCATCTGGGGAAATCCCAATGGGTAGGGCCTGGGATTAGGGGGAGATTTATTATCCATGTGTCTGAGAATTTGTGTGAAAGGACTGGAAGGCTGGCTAGGGCTACTGGCCAACTTTACATATCCTCATTGCATGTCTTGGGTTTCTCTCAAATTTTGATGGTCAAAATTCTTGCAGAAAGAGAAAATATGCCTATGAACAAAGGAGAAGATGAGGGACTTTGCTCCTGCGGCCTTGGAAATTGCATTGCATCTCTGTGAAGTACTGATGAAGGCAGACGTGGTCCTACAGATTCAAATAGAGGATACTTAGACATCACTCTCAGTGTGATGAGTGGCATGAGATTGTTGCATAGGTTTTAAAATCATCACATAGGGCCCACAGGATGGCACAGTGGTCTAAGGCGCCTGCTTAGGAAAGCTTAGGTGGCCAAAGGGACCGTGGTTCTATCACATGCTGCGCCAGCCCTGCCCCTAGGGCAGGCTGAGCTGGCCATTAAAAAAAAAAAAAGAACTCCTTTAGAGACTGGGGAGACAGCTTCATGGCACAAGTGCCTGCCTGGCAAGTGCAAGGTTGTGAGTTTGAACCCCAGTCCTAAAAACATAAAAAATAAAAAAATATTAAAATCATCACACAGTTCACTACATTCAGTTAACAGATAAAGTTTTTTTTTTTTTTTTAAAGATAATACATGTTAAACCACATATTTTCAATGTGAAAATTATTAGAAAGATTATGAGGATTTTCACAGAACTTTTGATTTTATTTGCTTGTATTTCCCAATGTTCATCAGAAAAGAAATGAGGTAGAGAGAAAACTTTTCACTTGTGAGATCAAGTAGGCATACTCTTGGAACATCATGTAATAATTTCATTCTTTTTTCTTTTAGAAATAATATTTTCAGCCGGGCGTGGTGGCGCACGCCTGTAATCCCAGCACTCGGGAG
>PVJA010028020.1:0-27991 GCA_004027025.1 Myocastor coypus
TGAAAGAGGCATTTATCTCTTTTTCAACTACTGGATGTCAAAAGGCCATTGTTGTTATCATACAGAGGAAACAATATGATAAGTTATGTGACCAAATGGCTAGCCCACTTATTTCGCTTTGACATCTTCTTCCTTCATTGCTCAGTCTTGTCTCCGGATCAGGCTTAGAACCTTTAATCAAGTAGGATTCATGACCTTTCCTCACCAAGAGACCAGTTTCTGTTACAATGCTCCCAATTGTAACAGTGGGTTGAGATAGACTCAATTCTACTGTAAACATACACTATTCTTTCTACTCCTGAGAGAAATTCATTTTCCCATTGTGCTTTGCTTCTGGTATACTATTAAGCATGAATTCAGTTTTATCAGATATCAGTGATCATCGTAGATTTTATTTCCTTTCCTCAGTTACTGCACTGATTCCATTTATTACTATATACTCTCTATACTGGCCTCTAGAAAATCAAAGTTAAAATTAATTTGTTTGGTCCACATTCGTGTAGTTTATCTATTGATGTTTGCTTATCAGCTAAGTAGGAAAATTAAGGCCAAACGATTGATAACTTTGAGAAACAATTTTCTTTTATTAACTTTCCCCAAATATTCCTGGAAAAGCCTCAGAATGAGACTGTTAATCTCACAACACCACGTTTTCTTCACTTTCCATGAGGTACCACGCTCCCTCCAAGAACCTGCTATTCTAGGTTGCTAAACTATGCCAGAAGGTGAGACCTTCTCCTTGACAGTTCAGTAGCTACCTTGTCACTGCCCACGCCTTCCATGCACTTGTCTAAAAACAAGCCCTCTAATTTGAAAAGAGAAGAACAAAAGCAACTTTTTATTTCTTAGATTCAGCAATTGATAGAAATAATCTTTATATTTTTGTGCTTATTCAAAAAAGAAAAGCCACCAGGATGAATAGTGATTATTCTATGTTGTTTATCATGAGAACTTGACGATTGTTTTAAAGGAAACATAAAAAGGATTGCATTCTGTTAGTGAAGAGACATTTCAGGCTTGTGAAGGTAAAAGGAATTCAAATCTACCCTTGCTGAAGTATTCAGGAATGAAAGATGTCACAGATGCCTTTGGTACAGATAGCCCTCCAATTATGTATAGAAAGTTTGGGCACAGCTGTAGTTTAAATGCAGGTTTTGTAAGATAAATTAGTGTGTTGGAATATGTTAACTACAGAGGTTCATAACATGAGGTAAAAGCATGGGAGATTTGTTTTGTTTTGTTTTTACAATATATAAACACAAGACCAAACTTAATGTGCTGTACAAATGAAATCAGAAATGTGAAGTCATGATGTTTTAAACTATCTCATTTCTAGATGTATCTGTAGTACACCTGGAAGTGGAAGTCACACATTAATGCCAGTAAGCTGATGTTTGATTCCACTAACAGAAAGCAATGGCTCCTGGGAAAGAATGATGGTTCTTCAATAGACAGAAAAAGTTACCCTAAGACTAAAAATCTTTTGGGTCAGCTAGATAGCTCAGCAGACTGAAGTGCCTGTATAGACAGATGCAGGAGCCAGGGTTTGATCCCCAGCATGCAGTGCTGGTCTATGACGGGGCACACTAAGTCAGCGGTTGAGACTGGGTGTAGTGGCACGCTCCTGTAATCCCAGCTCTCAAGAAGTTGAAAACAAGAAAATCATGAGCCTGATCTATGTAGTGAGAAGACCCTATAGATCCTGTCTTAAATACTTAAAAAAAAAAAAAAAACAGACTAGACATATTTAATACAGGCAGAAGTAGTGGTGATTGGGAAGATATCTAATAAAAATGCTGGACCACAAAATTGTTTCAAGCTATTTCAGCAATGAACACCAATAATGATAATAATTGCATGAAATCAATAATGCCATAATGAAATTTTTAATACCAACTATGAGATAACTTGCAAGACAGGTTTAGAAGAGTTTCTAACTTTCAGATATAATTCTATTCATCAATCAAACTATGCTTGTATCACACTAAGTTTTTAATAAAGGACTCAGCTCATCGAGGCAAATAAACCTTTAAAAGATTTGAATTCTGGTTTGGTATTTCTGTATCAGTTAGGGCGGTTTCTGCTGCAGCAACAAAGAGCCTCCAAAGTATTGGTGGACTAAAGCAAAAAGTAGACCCAGAACCTCCAGACAGGCTCTGATTTGCTGCCAAGGGAGAAGCCAGGGCAAGGTGGCTGGCATTGGACTGAAAAATACAAACAGCAGGCTGTCATGGGTGTGACAATTAAAACAGTCCATCACCAGCCCACAGTGAGGAAGGATGACTTTGCTTCTCTCCAGGAGGTATGACAGCGTGGGACAGAAAGCCCAAGAAATACCTTGCACTTACTTGGTGCCCAGGACAACACCACTCTCCTGATTGCTGCTACCAGCTGCTCTCAGTGGCCATACGCCAACTGCACCAACTAGGACACCCCAGAGGCAGTTGGGAGGAAAATGGGCCAGGAAACCATGGCCTACACTATGCTTTTCCTCAGGAGCAGGACCTGTGAGGAAGAGCATGCTTGGTAGAAAAACGACCGCTGCAGCCTCTTACCTGGGTGCACCTGCTGGCCTGGGAAGCTGTCTCACAAAACAGACTCCAGCAGAGACACTGTTGTTCAATTCCTCTGGAGCTCCTTGGCTAGGAGAATGCTCCTGTGCTGTAGTGAAGACTTTATTACCTCAGGATTCATTTTGTCATTAAGCTCCCAGGCTTTGGGCTGAGAGCTTGAGTCTGCCATTAGGGCTGAGTAAAACATGAGGCAAGAGCCTGTGCTCAGAGTGTAAAAGAGCCCTTTCTGCTATGCAATCTCAGAACAACACATCTGTGTGTGCAGGGGAAAGCCAGGGAGGCTCTGCTCTTTGGCATCACTGTCTATCTTGTCTGGAAATAAAGCCTACATTTTGCAGACATTTTGTGACCATGCAGGTGACCGGGATGCACATAGTCAATAAGCAAAGAACCCTGGGCATTAGTTGTTTGCATCTGGAATTCATGCCCTGTGGTCTAGGAGAGCAGGTCTGTGTCCCCTACACTGACATTGGGCATGCACTGCCCATAGCTACCTGGACAAAGCAGCTTGCTTCCAGCTCTCCCTGAGGAGGGAAGGAGAAGAGAGGAATGTCCATGTGATTCTAGCTTTCCCTCTGAGGACAGTTTAAAGACTGGTTTTCTGAGCTGGAGCCCGCAGACCATCACAGTTTGAAGACTCAGGACAAGGACAACTGAGCTAGATCCACACGAAAGAGATTGCAGTACCATAAAACAACACCAGGGGGAGAAGGCAATTAGGTGATTCAAGGAAAAGTAGCACCTCTCCTACCAGAAAGATTAGACAAGTTGAAGCCTGGCAGGATGGGTCAGTGGTCTAAAGTGCCTGCTTGGGAAAGTTTAGGCGGCTGCAGGAACCGCGGTTCAATCCCCAGCACCATATGCTGCACCAGTCCTGCCCTCAGGATAGGCTGAGACAGTCTCTAAGATTAGACGAGCAAACCGGGAGAACAATCATGCCCAGAACCTCTACCTGTGTTTTTTGCAGTTTGCCTTTCTATTAAGAAAATCTAGCAAGTTGTCTTTTTAAAAATTTCAACAAGAAATCAGTGATTTGGCAGAGAAGACCAAAGAAACAAAATAAATCTCCAGAAATTGACCCTAAAGATGTGTACTCTATCTGACATCTGACAAAGAATTTAAAACAACTGTCTTCAAGATTATCACTGGGCTAAAAGAACAGAAACAGCTAAACGTGATCAAGAAAAGGGTGCATGAGTAAAACGAGACAACAGCGATCAAAAATGAACAGAATGAACGGGCAGATGGTCTGGAGATGAAGAAAAAGTGAAATGAACTGAAAAATGTAAAATAAGGGTAAAGAGCCAACTTCAAAGACAGGCGTAGAAGAAAAAAAGTCAGCAAACTTGGGGGAAGGTTACTTGGAATTCTTGAATCAAAGGAGCAAAAAGAAAAGATTGAGGGAAAGTGAGATGTGGCGCATTTCAGGTCCAGCAGGAAGGACTGGTAACGGCCTGTGAATAGCCTTGAGAAGGAGTGTGGGGCTGGCGAGAGGGCTCAGCAGACTAAAGCGCCTGCTTAGACAAGTGCAGGGACGGCTGTTTGAGCCTGCACCACATATCGCGCCTGCCCCACCCCCAGGGTGTGCTGAGCCGGCCACAAAGTCCAGGAATAATGGCTCAAAGTAGGAGAATCACACGAGTTGAAGGTGAGTAGTGAGACCCTGTATAAAATACATTTAAAAAAATAAATTGTTGTGACTTAAAGAGCTTTGGTATCATTACCATGACAATGTAAAGAAACACCAGTGGGTTCAAGAGAAAGGAAAGTGATAGGAACGCAAAATAGCTGAGAGAAAGGAAATCATAGAACTGGCAAAAAAAAGAGAGAGAGAGAGCGACAGAGACAGAGTCAGAGAGACAGAGACATAGAGAGAGAGGAATAGTCAATAAAAATCTAAACAGCTACAAACAGCCACAAGGCCAACCAAAAACAATGGACAAAATGGCTGCAGGAAGGCCTTTAAGTATCCACTGTAAATAGCAATGAGCTGTCCTTGAACCAAAGGCAGGAGGTGGCTACTGGATTTTAAAAAACAACTGTATGTTGTTTGTAAGAGACTTGGTTTAGGTCTAAGAAGATACACAGGCTAAAAGCAAAAGAATGGTGAAAATAATGCTTGAAAATGAAGCCCAAGGAGAGTAGGGCTGGCTAGACTCAGATATAGTAGGTTAAATCACAAATTTCTATCAAGAGAAAAGAGGTATTGTGTAATGATCAAACTTTCAATTCGCTAATAATACAGATCAATTATTAATTTACATGCACCAAGCATTAGAATCCACAAATAGATAAAGCAGGCACAAACAGATCTGAGGTAAACATAGAAAAAAGCATGGTAACAGTAGGAGTTAATATCAGGCTTTAAGCATAAATACAAAAGCCAGAAAGATGGCAGGAACCCGAAGCAATACTGTGGCCCAAATGGATCTGAGATACTTACAGGACCCACCAGTCAGGAGCAGCAGAACATACACTCTTGTCAAG
The DNA here is from genome assembly GCA_004027025.1 of Myocastor coypus. NCBI lineage: Eukaryota > Metazoa > Chordata > Mammalia > Rodentia > Myocastoridae > Myocastor > Myocastor coypus. The sequence continues at coordinate 5,061 of PVJA010028020.1, forward strand.
GACACGGAGACATCTCCCAGGCCTGGCCATAGGTCAGGCCCAGGCAACACTTGTTAAATTGAAGAAGGTTGAAAGCATTAAAAAAAATATAAGTATAGTGGTCAAGACTGCAGTGATATTGTCGAAGAAAGAGAATAGCATACATTCAAATTTATAAGGAATCTATGGTGGTAAAAAGTATCAAAAATAATCTTGAAAAAGGACTAAGTTGGAGGCACAACACTCTAATTCCAAAATTTATCACAAAGCCACAGTAATCAGCACAGTGTGGAACAGCCTTTAAGACGTAGAGACCAACGGAATAGCTGATCCAGAGCTAGGAGACCTTCAACGTTGATGCAGTCTACAGAACGGAAACAGAGAGTGCTCCTCAGCCACGCTGGGCAGGCTGGACGGCTGGACGTCCACGTGCAGAGTGTCAGTGTGGGTGTTCACCTCATAGGACATGCGAACTTTTTTCTAATTTTATTTTATTTTGAAGAGTAAAAACAAAAGCAAGAACAAAATTCAGAAACAAAGACCGATACACAGTAGCATGCAACAATACATGTTACAAATTTTCAAAACAAGAATAGCTGATTAACAGTGACTGACATATTATGTACTTGTATCGTCAAATCTGTTGCTCAGATTAACAGATGTAGTTATGTAAGACTGGAGATATGATGGGTTATTATACCTGCTTTCAAGAAACCTTAAATATTTGTTCTTGTCTCTCTTTTTTATCTTTTTTTAAAATTTATTTTAAAGAAAGTATAGTAATAATTGATATTGCATTAGGAACAGTACACATTTAGAAGACCAGGATAACAGGTTGACATGGAAAATTTAACTTGGAATGAAAGAACCGAAAGTTAGATCTAAAATTGCCTACTGCCTACAAAAGAACTCAGGGAGACTTCCTAACTTCGATTTGACAATAACTTCTTGGACATGACACCAAACCAGAGATCAAAAGCAAAACAATAGACAAGTAGGATGACATCAAATTTAGCTTTTTCTCACCAAAGTTCTAAGCAAAGAAAGTGAGCCTGTGAGAATCTAATGTCTAGTGATATGAGGTGGGGCTGCATGTAGTTATTCTGTATCACTAATACACAATACAAAAAGGGCCTAGAAAAAGACACACACACACACACACACACACACACACACACACACACACCATGGGAAAGAATGTGTTTCATGAAGCAGGTCTCTGGTGCCAGAAAGGTTGGAAATGCCTGCTTTAGGAACCTTGAATCTTTGTATACTTATTAAAATCAGTTTAACAGTTCAGTTATGGCCTTTTCTCAGTGGATCTGCCATGTGTGGTTGAGAAGAGGGGAGATTTGCTCTTATTGAGCCATGTTCCAGGCCATCAGATTGGGCGGTGGCACTGAATAAGTTCCCTGGCAACCGACTGAGTCCTGGTCTATTTGTTTTATGCAAACTACCTGTGGGTATGAGGCGATAGGGCAGGGGTGGGTGTCTGTGCACCTGCCTGGCAAGCACAAGGAGCCAAGTTCGATCCCGGGTGGCACACTCCTGTAGTCGCAGCAATGGGGAGGCTGAGAAAGGAGCATCACTAAGTCTGAGCTGGGGAGCAAGACTCTGCACCAACTAAATGAAAGACTTTTTTAAAAACCAAACTATCAAGTTATATTACAGTTTCTTTTCTTGCATGTTATTAAAACAGATCTTGAAATTGTTTGCAGTTTTGTGTTTGACCATTTCTTTTTGTAATTCTGTATTCTATCAGTTTTCTCTTAAGTATTATGAAATTTTGTTGGAAGGAGCAAAAATATATATTCTGAATGAACTGACACTTTTAACCTTCCATACATTTATTCTTGGTAGCGCGTTCTGTTTTGAAATCCATTTTGGTGCCAGTGCAACCAGTGCAGCCTCATTTTGATGCCTGTTAGCATTGGGGACCAGACTCTCTTCTAGAACACCTGCACCCTTCACGTTCCCACCAGCACTGTGTATGTGTCCAGTTACTTGCAGTTTTGCCCATCATTGCTTATTGCTATTATTTGCTAAACCTTATGAGCTTGTGTGGAGACATTTCTCTAGAGTTTTAATTTATATTTCTCTAAGACCCAGTGATGCAAAACCTTTTCACATGCCTATTTGACATCTTTATATTTTTGACAAAATGTGTCCTTGTTCTTTAACCTATATTTTAATATATATATCCTAAAATTAGATACTTCTAGCAGAAAATATAGAAGAAATTTTTGACACACTGGTTTCTGCAAAGACATCTTCAGTCTGACTTCAAAAGTGTGTTCCATAAAATGAAAAAAAAAAATGCTAAATAGGATTTCATCAAAAGCGAAAGCTACTGCTTTTCAAAAAGTACTTTTAAGGAAACAAAATACAAGCCACATATTAAGAAAGAAATAGCAAAACTTTAATGCCTAAATATATAAAAGAACTACATCTATAATATTTTAAAAGTTCTCATAAATAACAATAACTAGAAACAAACCATTTAATTTCAAGATGGGCAGACTGAATGACCAAACACTTTCCCAAAGAAGATATATGGGTTACAAAAACAAACAAATCCACAGAAAGCATATTTAATGTCAGTCTTCATTGAGAAATTTTCTTCTTATGTATTTAGGACAGGGTCTACAAGATCTCCAGGGTTTCACTACGTAGGTCAGACTCGTAGTGATCCTCCTGTTTTCAGCCTCCCAAGCACTGAGATTGCCACTGTACCCAGTCGCAATTGCTGTTATGGTTTATGTCTAGTTGTCCGCCCAAGCCTCATGTAGTCATGGGGTGGGACTTCTATAGATTGGGTGGGGACTTCTATAGATTGAGACTTGACTCATGAGTCACTGGGATTATGTGTTTTAGTACTGATCAGTCTGAGTAGGGCTGGGACTGTGGGTGTGGTCTAGGGTGGATATCCTAAGGCAGAGAGCCTGATAAGAATATAAAGAGAGTCAGAGACAGACTAGATTTGTTGCTCTGCTGCCCTGATTGGTTGGCTGCCTCTGCCACCATACTGTTGCTGTTCTGCCACCATGAACTGGATGCTCTCTGCCCTATTCCACTCAGCCTTGGGCCAGCCGAATATGGACTGAAACCTCCAGTAACTGTGAGCTAAATAAGCCTTTCCTTCCTTCATTTTGAGTGTCAGGTATTTGTCCCAGCAACAATAGAAGAGTAACTAAGACAATTGCCATCTCAGCACGCCCTGGGAGCGGGACCAGCACGGCAGGGTGGGGATAGAATCCTGGCTGATAGCCGGGCGTGGTGGTGCACGCCTGTAATCCCAGCACTCGGGAGGCTGAGGCAGGAGGATCGGTGTGAGTTCGAGACCAGCCTGGGCTACAAAAGTGAGCTCAAGGCCAGCCTGAACTGCATAGTGAGACCCTGTCTCAAAAAAAAAAAAAAAAAAAAGAATCCTGGCTGCTGTGTTCTGCCTAAGCAGGCACTTTAGTCTACTAAGTTCTCTGGCAACCTAAGGACTTCTAAGTTTGACACTCGGTGGGAAGTCATTGCATGCCTGTTATGATGGCCATAGTTGGGGCCCATCACTGCATCTACAAGCTCCGGAGAGATGCAGAACTCAATTCTCAGAGGTAGGCGGTGGGACCACAAAATGGCACCATTGTGCTGGAAGCTAATCTGCCTGGGTCCTAACAAGGTAAACTGGCATCTGCCATAAGCTCCAGCTGCTTCGTGTTTACTCTAGATGAAAGAAAGTGTATTTCCATGCAAGCATGCGTGCTCAAACCCACAGCAGCTCAGGCTGTAACACTATAATACAAAGCAATGGAAAAAGATATTCTTTAACATACATGGGTCTCAATTACACAAAAAGAAGAAAATGAGGTTGAAAAGCATGTGTGATTAAATTAAGTGCATTGTATATAAAATTCTAATAAAGAGAAAATAACACACAGTGGCAGGTAGCCAAGTAGCAGCTGCCTGGTTCAGGACAGGACTGACAGGAGCAGACCCAGAGACGCACAAGGACATTTTGTGGAGAACTGATGGCTGTCTTTGTTATTCTGGTTGCCTGTGGTACTGGTCTCCATGTGCACACATATGCCCAAGCTCATATAAGTGTGTTCCTTAAAGATGTATGCGGTATTCTATGTCAAGTACACTCCAAATGCAGTTTTAGAAGCAATAGTGCAATCTGCATTGTAGCTTCCCCTGCCATGGTGCCCAGAGCAATTTTTAAATTATTATGGCCAGGTCAGCCTGTCCTGGGGTTGGGGCTGGAGCCACATGTAGTGCCAGGGATCGAACCGCAGTCCCTGCAGTTGGGTAAGCTTGCCTAAGCAGGAGCTTTAGACTGCTGAGCCATCTCACCAGCTCCCCCCCACCACCACTGCCTTAGCAAATTTTAACTATGAAATAAAGCTTCTTGCTCCTGAATACAACATGTGTGAACCTGGCTGATTTTTACTGTGCAGAAATAAGGACAGGAAATAAACCTGCCAAAAAAGAGTGGGGCTTTATATTCTAAGATAGCTTTAGGACAAAGGTTGTTTGAAAGTTTGGGATGGTTCATTTTATGGACTTTTGCTCATTTTAGTGATGCTCGCAATGTCTAAGAGGGAGGAAAGGAGGAAGAGAGCAAGAGAGTATAATTTAAACTCTGGCCTCCAAACTACAAAACTCCAAAAATAAAAGGATCTTCCATCAGAGCTCTTCTGTCCTGCTCTTTTATCTCTGTATCAAGTACTCCCATTTCCTCAGAAGGCGCTAGACCAGCAGCGATGCACTAGCATAACTCACATTCTTTCCCACCATGGGAGGATGAATCCAAAGAGAAAAGGGCCAGCGGACTCATAGCAAGAGGACTATTTTACCTTGTGGCAAACCAGGGCCTGCTGAGTAGGGCTAGCAGCACTTGAAACTGCAGATGGGCCCGTACACACAGGCGTGCATGTGTCAGCGGGTGCGTACATGATACATTAGCCCTTGCGTATAAGCGCATGTGACATTCTGCCCAGACAGAGAGCATCGTTTACTAAAAAGCAAAATCGCTGAGCGAGTGAGGCACTGGAAAAAGAGCACCAAACAAAGAAGCGGCCTTCTTCGAGAGCTGGAGGCAGACTGTGCCACCGGCAGGATGGACGTACTCATTAGTGTCAAAGACACAGGGCCCAGAGTTCATAGCAGTCCGCGATGCTCCCGAAATGTTTGCATTTTAAACTTTCAAAAAATAAGTCAATGAACCCAACAATGAATTCGTAGCAGTGAATTTAGCCTAAATGGTACAGCATTTGCCTTCATAGTCGCAGAGCTGTGGCTTTTAATCTCCTTGTGTGCAGGAAAGCATATAGGCAGACAGGGGGCTGTGGCCTCTCACAGCGCGGCTCCAGGAAGCCCTGCCCAGGCTCCTCCTCAAGTGTGAAGGTGGAGGCTCAAGCGGTCTGAAGGCTGAGCCCTGGCTGCGCGCTGGCCTGCATCGAGCACCGCCGTGTGGTGGTGCTGGCCCGCCAGAGCTTCGAGAGAGGTGGAGTCCGAGCGAAAGGCGCAGCTCCCTGCCAGTCCTTGGGCCAGGCGCATCACTGGTGGTGTGGGGGAGAAGGCGCAGAGGCTGCGCGAGGCACCTGCGGCGTTCTCTGACCACCTGGGCTGCTGAAGATGTGGAAGTCGCCTTGACCATAGCTAAAGTCACGACAAAGAAATACCAGAGGGCATCACTGTCAGCTCAGCTGGCCCTTCCATACCTGCGAAGCAAAACCCAGAAGGATTTGGCCAGCAGAAAACGATAATCCAACTTAAGGCCGTCTGGGGATGAAAAAATGAACTGTCATATGCCAGGAAAGAGCAATATTAGGACAGTGCTCACTAGAAAACTTGGTGCATCTCCACGTAGGGCACACTGGGGCTCAGTTTTATAAGACCACCTTGAGCCGCACGCAGTAGCGGTATGGGCAAGCAGTATTCTCTCGAAGTGCTTTCCATCTCTGAACACAAGCAATGCCAACAGGCCGTGTTGCTGTATATGGCATAGTCTACTGCCCTGAGGTTTTCCAGTTGCAACTGCATTGTAAGAATGCCTCCTCCTGGCTGGGGAGATAGCACAGTGGTCTAAGCACCTTCCTGAACCCACAAGAACCTGTTTCCATCCCTGGTACCGCACGTTGTGCCGGCTCCGGAATTCTGAGGCACTGTGACAACCACCAAAACCAGGCGATGGTGCATTTTTGTAATCTCACTTCTGGGGAGGTTGAGACAGGAGGATCACTATGAGTTGGAGCTGGGCAGCAAGACCCTTTACCAAATTAATTGACTGTTTGATTGATTGATTGATTGACTATTTTAAAAAAGAGTACCTCATCCTGCCTTTGTACACATGCAGGTCTGGAGGACCCATCCTGTCCAGCAGGTCTTAGTGTGGGCAGGATTATTATAGGCTTTTTAAAAGCAAACAAATAACTTTAATGTGTTTGTAAGACTTAGATGCTCTGAATGGAATTAAAAACAAAGGGAAAAAAAACATTCTGTAAAAAATTAAAGGCAAAAACCCTTAGATGTCATAAAATTACAAATACAAAAAGCAACAAATTACAGGTTTCAGTGACGTTAGTAACGAGAACATCCCCAAAGAGCTCCTTAGTCTTCAGCTACCTTACCTTGTTTATAAAGGGATGAGGGTTGTTGATGGTGTCCTAATCACAGACTGAGCTCTCCTGGATAACCTTCTTCTGCCTGCCAGATACCATCTCCTGCCATGCTCGCAATGGTAGCACTGGCTTCAACAGAAATTTATTGATCTTTAAAAAGATAAATAGCTGAGAATAATAATCCCACTTTCAGGGTAACTTGAAGACCCCAAAGCAGCCATTGGGCCTGCTGCCCTGTCTACACATTCTAACAGCAAGCAGAGGAGGAGGAGGAGTGCTTAGGAGAGGAACGAACAGCTCTGATGGCTTCTGAAGTCTTCATACCTTTGCAGAGGGTGTGCGCTGCTGTGGAGTGCCTGCTTGTGTGCTGTAACAGCAACACACACGTCCTAAATGGGAGACGCTGGAAGCTGAAGGGCTGAGCAGTGCACTATGCATTTTGTCTTCTTTTTTTTTTTTTTTTAATTTTATTTATTTTTTTTCTCTTGTTTCAGAACCTTTGTTTGTTTATTCACTCATTTTTATGGCCAGCCCAGCCTGCCCCGAGGGCAGGGCTGGCGCAGCATGTGGTGCTGGGGATCGAACCGCGGTCCCTGAAGCCGCCCAAGCTTTCTCAAGCAGGCGCTTTAGACTACTGAGCCATCCCACTGGGCCCCCGCATTTTGTCTTCTTAATCACGATGCATATGCTTTGCTGTTTTTTTTTTTGTATTTTAGGGAAAGATCTACAGGGTGTTCAGAGTTGTCACTACTAAAACAGACTTGTAGTGATCCACCTGTTTACAGCCTCCCAAGAGCTGGGATTACAGGGAATGTCACTTGCCCAGTCTCACTTGCTGTCTCGGAGCACCTGGGGTGAGGTAGGCTCTGTAAGTGGCCCCTGTGCCTATTTGCAGCCACTTTAATCTACAGAGCTATTGGGCCAGCCCTATTTTTTCTAATAATATGCACAGCATAGAAACAGAGTTTTAATCCTTTGTCTTTTCCTTAAGAAAGCAAAACCTTCTCCAGGTCACTGACAAGAAGAAAAGATCTTTCAAAACATCACCCTGGACCTTTCCATGGTGTTTGTCCTTTGCATTTTTGGAGAGGGGCTGAGGGGCAGAGCCATCCCCTGAGTGGCAGGCACAATGCAGCCCAGGGCTCGCTGAGCGCGGACTGAGGACAGCTGTCCTTTGCCATTCAACCGGCTGGGTGGACACATACATCAGCGACAAGCTGTGACCTCAAAACTGATTCCCATGGAAGTGTCCTTAACATATACTGATCTTAAATCCTTCCGCCTCACACCTGGCCAAGGGAATTATAGTCATTGAAAGGCGATGAATTTTACATTTGTAATCTGTTTCTGCTGAGACAATGAAACTGAGGGGCATTATCTCCTGCTCAGGTTATTGACAGAGGCACATTTATGCAAATGGCAGCAAAGGAAAATGAAATTTTAAGTTGTGAATTGAGCCAATCCACTCTTTCTTATGTGCATAAATGCTTCTTAATTAAAGTGCATCATTTACAAATTACCACGTGTAATTTATCATGAGTTTTCTACTCAGTTCATTCTGTTCTATTTGCCAACGGGGCAAACAAGTTCTGTTACAGTTCTATTAAAATTAAATACTTAGCTAGTAGAGGTTTCATTAGGCCATCAACGTGCTACTTCTGTGGCAAGCCCTTTGAAAAACAATAGATGGTGATGAACCAGAATTCTAGAGTAATTCGTATCAATCATAGAGGCTTTGATAAAAATATAGTGATAGGTCTGCTCCAGTTTCTCTCTCTTTGGCACCTACATCTCTGTGAGGAGGAGAACTTCTGGGGCTTCAAGCTATCTGATCATAAAGGACAGTGCTTCACTTTTATAAATATTTAAAAGTCCTGCCACCTGTTCCAGTAGCAATACCTCCAGTTCCAGTAATATTAAAGCAAATGAGTGATTCTTCCTTTATGATTTCCAGCAATTCTCATGACCAGTTAGCCCTTTGAATGTACAAAGCACACATTTGCAAACTGTGCCTTTCAATGGCTTGGCAGTTGACATTTCATGCCAATTTTGTCCTTGTTCCAGGTGCAATAAAGGCAAGGGAATAGTAAACAATGAGGGTGTTCAGTCAGACATGAAAATGCTTTGATAAAAGGATCACGGCAAGTGCACTGAGTATGTGAGCACGGGAGAAAACCTGACAGCTTTTTGTAGGAAGAGGTGGAACTCTGAACCAAGCAGGAAGGTACAGTTATTTCCTGTTCCTACCTTTAAGCTGGGAAGGTACAGTGGTAAAGGGTCTACAGTCCTGCTGTGATGGGCACCTGAAATGGCTACCGTAGGCCCAGGTATTGAAAGCTTGGTCCCCAGGTGGTAGGATCTTGAGGAGGTGGTGCCTAGCAGAAGGCCAGAGGGAGTGTGCATTTGCAGGGGATGGGCCCTGCCTGCTCTTGCTATGGCCTCCTGGCCACTGTGCCATGGACAGCCCTGCTCTGCTACACATCTCCACCTAGTTACACTGTGCTGCCACAGGCCTAGGTCAACAGGCCCAAGTAGCCATAGACTGAATCCTCTAGAACCATGAGCCATGCAATTCCTTTTAGATCTGATGTTGTTTCTCCAGAAAGACAATACTGGTTAGCAAACAGAGATTTGGATTCCCCTGGATGCCAGGATCTCATATTTTAGTGACATTACAATGTCAATGCATTGGAGATCACTTGCACCTTAGGAGGAGTTTGGATTAGTCCTTTGCCAGCTATGCTTTTTGGCTGCTTTTTTCCTCCATTTATTTAAAGGAAAGGTTAAAACCAAAGGTTAAGGAAAGGTTAAAACCAAAGGTTAAATTTCCTAAGAATCTCTGAAGGGGATTCCTGTAATGGCTACAGGTGGATTTATCTCCTTTCTCCCTGGCAGCTGGAGAGGATGTTCTGTAGGTTGTTTGGAGCCTCCTGTGGAGGAGGGTCAGTAGTTGCAATATTACCCATTATGATTCAACAAAGACTTAGGAAGACCACGTAGTTTTGTCTACAGTATAGTTGAGTTACATGTGAAAACTGAGAAAAATGGATTCTGGAAAATACAGCTCTCTCTACAGGTGGAGGGGCATGGAAACAGCAGCCAACCTCCTGTTCCCACTTCTCCTTACCTCTACAGCATTAGATATGTTCAGCATAGAAGAAGAAAGATGCCATAGCACCACGGATATGAGACAAGAGCCTGATGTCCTGCGGGAGCAAGGAGCAATAAAAGGAGCCCACAGAGAGCTGCCGTCTTTCTTGTGAATTTCAGCAAGCTGGGATTTAAGGTTGTGGATAGCAGCTTCTCCTGCTGGGCCCTGTTTGTTGTTTCATCCTTAGCTTGGGATGTTAATGGCTAGCACTGTGTAAACAGAATAAGGCAAATGTCTGACGTAGTTTGTGTTCACCAAAGTAGTTGTACATGGAAGAAAGAAGACATTCCTTAGCCTGCATTAAGCTCTCAAATGTGAGATGTTTCTGAGACTCTGGACTCACTTAAAGACTAATCTCAATGAGACCTCTGAAACCATATTCAGCGGGTCTTCCCATCATTTTTTTTTCAGCACTGACTTACAACACACAGCAAGACACTTCCTGCTGTCTGTTAGGTTTGGTGAGGCAGCACCTCAGGAGACTATGACCAACCTGCCCTGTTTTAGAATGAACACTTCGGTCATCCATACAATGCTGGGCCCTCAGGAGGTTCTGCAGCATCATTCAATTGACTTGTGGATAATATCTATCCACTTTGCTTTCCGTGAGTGCCAGGGAGGCAGCCCTGACAAATCTGGCTGGAAGCGGACTGCAGCAGCAGTGAGTTGTGGGCTGTTGAGCAAGCCGTGACCCTTGAGAAAGAGCTGTACCTGTCAAGAAGGAAAGCTAAGAAGTGCCAGACACATTTATGCATCTTGGCTCTGGTGTCTGCTGAGTACATTAGCGCTGTCAGATGGCACAGGCATGGGAAGCTGGGAGGACCACGCTGAGATATAACCTAAGTTAGGATCAAGGGCAGCCTATAGGTGCTGGATGATACTGATACAAACATGTGTTCTGCAGGACTCCAGGCAAGTCGCACTCAGGGAAGCCCCAAAGGTGAGTGACACTTGTGCATATCCTTTCCTCTTTAGGATGATGGAGAGCCCCTGGCCTGCAGCTCTCCTTTCATCTGGGAGATTGAGCACTTATAGCTAACGGCGAGGGACTCAAAGCATATGGCTCCTCACCAAGAATTACTACTGTCCTGGGCAGAGGCACTGGGGCCGGCAGCTCTTCTGAGTGATTGCTTAGGTGGAAAGAGCCTCAACTGCAGATCTTAAAGGATGTTTTTAAGATAATCTTTTCTAAGAATGATAGTCAAGCCATGCTCATAATTTCAGATTCTCTTTTATTTCAAGAGAAGCATGTCTGAGGAAGAATATGGTTGTCTATATCCAATTTAAAAGCCATAATGGAAAAACTTCCTGGGGGAATAATCTCATATGCTGTTCTGTGTAAGGCAATTTCTTGTTTATCCTTATGGTCCTGGAGAGAGGAAGGAGAAGAAAAGAAGTATAAGACCCACAGAAATGGTAAGAGAGGGCAGGACAGAACGCTGCATACCTAGCACACACAAGGCTTGAAGCTCAATCCCTAACCTGACAAATAGAATAAATAGTTAGGAGGCTCCTCTCCTGCCACTGAGATGTTACATAGCCAAGCAGCTTCAGCCAAAAGCTGGATTACACCTCGGCTCACTCCCGCTGCTCACGAGTAACTTTCCTTCTGTTGTGGAGTCTAAGAATAATTTCTCCAGCTCAGGCACACCCAGCACCAGCCCAGGAGCAGACAGTCCTAATACGATGAAGGGAGGGAAGAGATGCAGAGCTGGAGAAGCTTGCTCCCCACTTTTTGCACTGTCCTGAGGAGGGACAAGGGAAATGTGAAGGCCACAGACATGCTGCTGACAAACCCCAGGGCAGCCTGGAGCAGGAACAGGGAGTGGGAAGGGGTACCCCATGTGCCCAGCCTGGGGCTGACCTGACCCCTCCTTCTACCTGGAGAGTAGAAAGTGAGGCTGACCTTATGTTTTGAGGCCAGAAAAGGAGAGAGAGGTATCTGGACCCAAAGTGGGCATCCCTCATTAGATACCCCAGGGCAGAGGAGTGAAACGGGACAGTCTGTCTTTCAAAGGGATGGTCTGTCCAGGAGTTGTCAGAAGCAGCTGGCTACCTGGTTACCAGAGCCTTTGGCAGGCACGACTTTATCTTAGGCTGGGGTACGGCACTTGGGGGTAAAGGCTGTAAGGCTGTTCTGGGCCAGTTGATCAAGCCTAAGTCTAAGGTCTCAAAAAGAAATTGGTAGGCCCCCCCAGTGAGCTGTTCCTGGTACAGATTTGGGAGCTTTCGCAGTGACTGCCAGTGGCTAGCAGGGGCTGAGCCCATGATGCGATTTGAAGTTAGGGAGATACTTGCTTGGGTGAGTTCACGATTCACTTAACAAGGCCCCCAGGTAGACGGGAAGCCTCCCTTAGCTTTGTGCTCAGCAGCCAACAAGTGCCTCCTGCTGCACACTTGCTCACTCTGGGCCCACTCTAGTTTGCATGCGACTCACTGGCCCTCTTCAATACTCCCACTGTTTTCCCCGCAACATGTGTTGCCTGTCTTGCAGCCCACCTCGCCCCTAAGCGTTAGCAAGCTTTCAGATCCTGCCCTAGGTGATCTCTCAGGACTGATTCGGTTTGTACACATTAACTACAGGTAAGGGTTTTCAATAGCTATTTGTACGTTTTATTCTTTGGGCTGGGGATGGCTTCTGTTGAACAATTTTTCTACATCTTCGTCATTATGCTTTCATCATTTACCTTTGGAATTAGATTGCCCTTGAAACATTATCTGAACGCACTCAACTATCACAAAGGACACATTACCTGGAACTGCAGAGGTGATTAGTAAATATTTTCTAAGACTCTGTTGTGATACCTGCCTCTCAGTAAGCACCAGGAAAGTAATCTCACCAGCTTTGGTAATCATCATTGCAATTGATATCTCGCAACACTCCTCACTCAGGTAATTGACCGAAATTAAAAAAAAAAAAAATTAACTTCTAGGTCATATTGCTTTGTTAACCACAGTATTTAAATGGAAAAGCAGCCTGTGGACCAGAACAAGTGAACCACACCAGTGAGGCAGTTCTAAGTCAGGCATGGAGCATGACTTCGAGGCAAAGAACATAAGGAAAGCATCGCGTTAGTAAGGCCGCCAAGGGGCCACACTCAGTGGTAGGTGAACGGATGTAGGCATTCCTAGCAGAATGTGCCACGCATTGTTCTGTGGCAGCTAGGTTGCAGAGCTCTTGGATATGCAGTTTGCTAGGTGGCCCTTCAAAATGAGTCCTTGCGAGGTGATCTTGGGTGGCAAATAGGGGGGTGGGAGAAACTTATGGATTGAAACTCAGGCAGTCAGTCTTCCTGCAGGAGTGAAGATCCAAGTCAGAGATGCTCACAAAGGCTCAGCTTTAGTGAAAACAGCACTCATGCCAGCAAGGGGCCAGCAAGCAAAGGTAACCGCAAAGATCCTAAGATGGAAGGAAATTATGCTGCTGGAGATGTGATTTTGCCTCAACAGCATTGTTAGGCTTTTCTCACTTGTTAAGCCTTCTGTACAGCCCTGATGCGAGGTCCTGGACACCAGAGTCATGTCACCATGCCGCTGTGTGCCCTCAGGCCAACAGGTGACTCCTTCCCTGGCCTCTGAGCACCTCCAGGGAGACACAGGCCAGCCTGCCTGACAGCAACCAGAACGACCACCAGGCCCAGGATGTGCCCCTACTTCTCAACCTTTCTAATGCTGTGACCCCACAATGCAGTTCCTCATGTTGCGGTGATCCCAAACCAAAAACTAATTTTGGTGGTAACTTCAAAACTGTAATTTTGCTACGGTTATGATTCGGAATGTAAATACCTGATATGCATTATGTATTCTCATTGTTACAAATCAAACATAATTTAAGCATAGTGATTAATCACAAAAACAATATTATATGTTGAGAAATATTTATTACTAATTCCAATAAATAACATTTCACCATGGCATAGCATAGGTTTAAATATGTATTTTCCGATGGCTTTAGGTGACCCCTGTGTTTTGGTCGTTCGACCCCCACCAGGCTCGCGACCCACAGACAAATGCTGCAAGTGCCAATGAAGGCGAGCTCCATGACTACTACCTCACCGCGTGCAGGTACTAACCAGCTCATAAGCTTCACTTAAAAATGCATGCGTAAGAGTTATAGGAAGACTTCAGTGTGCTGCCAACCTACTGTCAGCTCTTGCAGACCAATTGATAAGGATGATGTGAATGATCCATTTAGTGCAACTGCTAACAGCAAGATGCTGCAATTATTTTATATGAAATTGTATTGTGCTAATCTTTACACATGCACTGAGCAATGAAAGGACTCTAGAAGGCAGCCTCATAGCTGTGTCGAGACATATATGTCTCCACCCCAGCTGCCACACCACAGACACTGCCCTTTATAGGGGTGTAGAGGGCAAGGGGCTAAAAGTACCTCCACATCCACGAATGAATGGGACAACAAAGTGGCCAAGCAGAAGGTTTGTTTCGCATGAGTAGGCAGCCCACCACAGCCTGTGTGATCCATATGTTTGACAGAATTTGTACCTGCCCTGTTTTTTATATGTTTCCCTCCATTATCAGATCTCAGATGTATCCTTGCTCCACTGAAAGTCTTTCTGTGTGGAAACCCTGTGGGAAGTGGGTCAGATCGCATCTTTCTAATTAAGCAGTGCCTGAGTGATCCTCAAGCCCTGTGGGATGAGAGACTGAAGAGGCTTTTGGCAAATGACAAGCTAGGCAGGATCTGGACCTTCTCTCTGTGAAGAGATGTGGCACTGCTGTGGGAAGAGCAGGCTACACAGAACTTGTGGGTGAGTCATAAAATATTTACCCTCTGTGTAGGAATTTTAACCCAGTATGTCAGCACATACTGTTAAGAATATGAGATAAATGATCCTTCTTAATTAAACAGAAAGAGTATTTGTGACCTGTGTGTGTGTGTGTGTGTGTGTGTGTGTGTGCATGCATGCATGTGTGCATATGTTTGCTGGGAAAGGAACACACAGAACAATATGCTGTCAGGCTGATGAGATAGCTCAGTGGATCAAGCACTTACTCTGATATGTTCAGGGACCAGGGTTCAATCCCTGGGCCTCCATGATGTGCTGGCACTGCCCCACAGGGTGTGCTGAGCCAACGATTGAGTCTGGGCATGGTGATGCATACCTGTAATCCCAGCACTGGGGGGCCTGAAAGCAGGCTATGATCTGAGCATTGGTAGTGAGACCCTGTACCAAATACATAAATGAAAATTACATATACATATACATATGTATACTCAAAAATTAAAAACAATTTTGGTAAAAATAAGATTGATAATCTGAGAATACATGTCTGGGGTAATAAACTAAATATATTTTGATCATGCTATAATTTAGAGTTTTAAATCAAAAAAGCAGAGCTATAGAGTTTTATTTACCATTATGAGAGCATCCTGGACTTGAACTTAGGGCCTTGCACTTGTCAGCCAAGCACTTACTCCACTGAGCTATCTCCCCGGCCTGTTCAGGAGGTTTATGTTGAAGGCTCTCTAACTTAGACCCAGTTGATGAGGAAACACTGCCAGGGCCTGGCTGCCCTTCCATCCTCGAGTCAGTGTGATCATGTTCTGCTCACACAGATACACTGCGTCCTTTCCTGATTCCCCAAGGTGATCATTTCCTGAGTGTATGTGGTGTCCCTTTCTCTGATATTTAGGATTGCCCAGTATTTTTTAGTGCTGACTTTATATTTAAGGAGTATCTTCAAGTTTTTCAAATTGCGTCAGGACAAGACCTCCTGCTGGTATTTGTCCGGGTCCATACCTCCTCGGACACAGGAGCCAGGGCTTATGCCATTTCAACATACATAAAAATGTTACAACATCTGTTTATATATTTTTTTTCACAAATAGGACTTTTATTTATCACTATTAAAAATCTGGATCTTAAACAGACTCTTGGCCTGGTGGTTCGTATCCATCAGCTCGTTCAACTTTAGCTCCAGTCTCGTCTCCAGTAGCCTTTCCAGAGCTACTACCTTCACCATGAAGCTCCATGAGTTTTCCCAATTCAAACTTGGGCTTCTTCAGCATTTTTACTTTTCTGACAAAGACATCATGAAGAGGGCAGATAGACTGGCAAGCCTTTTCTATGTCTTCCCCGGTGCTGTCTGGAATCAGTTTATTGACCACGTCCTTCACATCATTTGTCTGTACCTCTCGGGTCATGATTTCCATCATCTTCTTCCGGATCTGACAAACCTGTTGGTGCTGAGCATAAGAGGTCTCCTGTAGCTGATTGTTGCATTTTTTAGTAAAGCCAACACAGAACAGTCGAAGCCAATAACCATCGGTAGTCTTCACATCAACATGAGCTTTGATCATGGTCTGCCATTTTTTGACCACGGAACACATTGTGTCACGGGTGAGGTCCATGCCATGGAAGTTAGTCAGGCAGTTTTTGCCCTGAACATCTTCAGTAATTAGCTTGAATTTTCTAAAGGCAACCTCATCATTCTGCAGATCAGCAAGGCTCATTTCAAACACACAACCTTTGAGCCCATCAGATGCAGTTTTTCCGATATTTCTTATGTTGAACATAGCGGCCGCCTTCACCTCATACTAGTCTTTTTTAGAAAATGGGTCAACCACTTTCTTCTCGGCTCCTTTTTTGCCGCCTTTCGTAAGGCGCTTGTTCTTGCCTACCGCCATGGTGCTGCTCAGAGAGCCAAAAGGCACAACATCTGCTTAGACCTTGTTCTTTCTTCCACCCACAAAAGCCTGAAAATTACATGTCTTTCCCAAGACACTCTTCTGGTCTGCTGAAGGCAACCTTCAAAAAGTTGGAAGTCAGAATCCTTCCTTAGCGATAGAGCTTGCCGAGTCCCTAAATTGCCCAGGCTGGGCTTGAACTTGCAGTTCACCCTGCTTCAGCATCCCAGAATCCTGAGATTACAGGCTGTCATGGGCACCAGTCTTATTAAACATTGTCATCTTGAACAATAAATATGAAGAGTCAAAACATAGTCCTTCAAATTAAAAACCCTGGTCCATGTCATTACAGCTGCCCATCCAGGTAACTGGAAACTAGCCAGCCCCACGTGGGTGCACACCACACCTCCCCACCATGCCCACCCACACCTGCAGAAGTGAGGCTCCAGCATCTCACACACAAACCAGTAAATAAGAGTCAGTATAGCTTGAAAACAGTCTCTAGCAAAAAGAAAAATGAAGACAAAGAGGGAAACAAGAGTCAAGAGAGAAGAGATAGGGCAGAGTGCAGGGGTTACAAGTTAGTACTGTAAAGGAGGCAAAGGAAAACCGCATTATGGGATGACAAGGGCCCAGGGAGCAGGAGGGAGAGAGGACTTCCGGGTGTGAGTGGCTGGCACCAGGGCTCCACCTGCAGCCATGCTCAGAGACCTGCAGAACACTCAGGCAAAGATACAGAGGGCTTGAAGGCATGTCTCCAAGAAAGGAAAGAAAAGAGTGACACCCTTGAGGAGCTCTCTACTTTGCTCAGAGGGCTTAGGAATACTAGACCCTCTGAGGCTGACAGAGGCTATGAGTAGCCACTTTCCATTAATGCATAACCGACCCCCGCACTGGTGGCTTTGAGATAACACTTCCTTGTTGTGTCTCCAGCACTGTGTGTTGATGGGACTCCTCTGTGCTTCCTGGAAGCAGTCAGGTCCAGGCAGAGGCAGGGACTGTCCAAAAGAGCAGTGGCTGACATACAAGACGACTTCTCACTCACACATCTGTCCCCAGGGCAGTTGGAGGGTACCAGCCACAGCCAATGACCAGTCGGTCCTCACTGTATGGGCACCAGTCCTCTCTGTCTGTCTGCATGGCCCCCAAATTATAGGTGCTGACCAGTGCCCACAACCACAGCAGCCTTCTGCAGGAAGCCACAGTTCCACCGTGGCCTCAGTCTCCTTCAACACAGGACATCTAGGCCAAAGCTGCAAAGCTTCTTGTGACCTAGCCTCACAGAATGAGGTTAAATGTTACTTCCGCCCCATTCTTTGGTCAAAAATTAGCTCCGCTAAAAGAGGAGTGAACTACAAAGGCAAAAAAGTGGCCAGCATAGTGTGCTGGAGGCTGTAACTCTCAAGAAGCCTTAATATTAATCAAATATATAATAGAATTGCCCAGGGGAACATGC
Organism: Myocastor coypus; assembly: GCA_004027025.1. Lineage (NCBI taxonomy): Eukaryota > Metazoa > Chordata > Mammalia > Rodentia > Myocastoridae > Myocastor > Myocastor coypus. The sequence goes on from PVJA010028020.1 coordinate 22,913, forward strand.
CATTAGAAGCAATAGGATATATATGCCCAAGGTATGTAGATAACAATAATAATTATTTGCACAATGAATATTTAGCTTTTAAACACAGTATCTACTGTGCTGAGAGAATGCAGTTGGGGTTGTGGTGCAGGGAAGGGGAGATAGGAGTGAGTACTCATGGCCCATGGAGTTGGAGCTAGAGAGACATCAGGGCACAACACTGAACAGACCCTGTCACAGGTTCAGTTGCTGTGACAATACCTGAGGCAATTGCTACCACAGAGGAAAGATTTCTTTTGGTTTGTAGCTGTGAAGCTTTCAGTGCAAACTGGCTTAGCTTAATTGTAGCCTGTGAGTAAGTAGCACGTCAACAGGCAGCCATGCAATGAAGGAGATCTGCTCACTGCATGGTATCAAGGAAGAAGACAGGGAGAGAGAGAGAGTGAAAGTGCGAGAGGGAGAGAGAAAGAGGGAGAGAGAGACAGAGAAAGAGACAGAGAGAGACAGAGACAGAGACAGAAAGACAGAGACAAACAGACTGCGAGACAGAGAGCGCACAAGATCAAGGTTCCAAACTTTCTCCGAGGCCAAACCCCAACGACCTAACCTGACATCCTCCCTCTGGGACACCCACTCATGTTCCACACCCAACCCAGGAGTGCTACAGGTGGGCAAGCCAAGCTTTTGCACCTGAACCTTCAGAGACAGTCTGGGTCGAGTCTAGAACACACTCCCTCCGTTTTGAACTCTTGACATTTTATCTCCTACTGTTCTTTGCCCAAGCAGCAAGGAAGAATTATGTATGATTTTCACATTTCATGTAGGAAATTTGTAGTAAGCATCAAAGTAAAGAGTAAGAACTATGGATATGGAGTTTTGCTTTGAGAAGTGGAAAGCTCTGACGATGGAGAACAGTGACAAAACTACATGAGCACGCTCAAAGCCAATGAGCTGTGGATGTAAAAATGGCCAAAAAGTTCAATTATGTGTGGCATATGTTTTACTGCATGTGTTTTAATATTCACAATAAAGTGAATGTATATATTAATGTTTTAAATACAATTTTCTGATTCAATCATTTTATTATATTCATAGAATTCTGCAATCATCATCTCAAATCTATTGGAACATTTTTATGCTCTCTAAAATATACTCATTATTAGCAAATACATTTTGTCACTCCCTCCTCTGCCCTAAGAAATGACTCAGCATATTGTCCCTACAAATATCTGACCATCATATAAGTTAAATCATGTAACATTGATCCCTGTGTGCCATGGTGTATTTGGATTCATGCATGCAGAGACAATCCACATTTAAACAAAGTATTAATACACTGAGGGGTCACAGAGATAGCTCAGCAGGCTAAGTGCCTGCCTAGGCAAGAACAAGGACCCAGGTTCGAATCCTGGGCCTGCTTGCCCTGAAACCAGGCATGGTGGTTCATGCCTATAATCCCAGGGCTGGGGAGGCTGGGACAGGAGGATCTGAGCTGCGTAGTGAGACCCTGTACCAGACACATAACATATATATATATATATATATATATATATATATATATATATATAAATGAATGTACATTTAAAGCTATTTTAAAAGCTGCTAGCAAGGACTGAAAATGGTTGAAACTGGCTTTCATTTTTTAATTTAAACTATATTTTTCTTTTCTAATTTATAATTAGCAAATAAAATTAGTGTTCTTTTTTATTATTAGCTAATTACATGTTTTTATGGGCATTTGCGTTCTAACATATTTTATTATTTTTACTCTCTTTAAAATTAAAAAAGAAATTACAATAAAATAATCTGTCTTTTATTATAATTATTTTTAAAGTTTTTAAAATTTTTTATTTTGAAAAAGGACAAAAGCTAGTAACAAATTAGAACTGATACAAAATTTGACTGAGCAAAATGATAGAAATGCCACAATGGCTACGTTGCATATTGTCTTCAAGTTAGTTTTTTAGATTGCTAGATATATGCATGTAAAATTGGTCAAAAATTAAAAAGAGAAAAATACAAAGCATTAACTGATAGTTACTATCTCTTGTTACAAAACATTTTAGGATGTTTAAATTTTTAAAATCATTTCAAATTAAGACTTTCAAAAAAGTTAGATGTTACCCTGAACAGTAGAAACTATGACTTCAGCAGTAGGCAGAAAGCATTGGGTTATATACTCTGTTTTGGTGGAAACAAAATGTTCTTGGCAGCAAAGAAAGGCTCAGGGCCAGGGAGATAGATCAGTGGTCTAAGTGTCTGCCTGGCAAGCCCAAGGATGCCGCCTGGGTTGGATCCCCTATTGCATGCCGTGCTGGCCCTGCACCTTGCAGGCCACCAAAACCGGGCCTGGTAGTACCTGCCTATAATGCCAGTGCTGAGGAGGCTGGGACAGGAGGATCACTGCAAGTCTGAGCTGCGTAGTGAGAACATGTACCAAATTAAAAAAAAAAAAAAAAAAAAAACGAAAAAGAAAAGCTAATAGCAAATGCAAATTCTAATAAAAATTGATGAAAGCTTATTTCTTTAAAAATTATTACAGGGGCCCGGCAGGATGGCTCAGTGGTCTAAAGCGCCTGCAGGCAGCTGCAGGGACCACGGTTCGATCCCCGGCACCACATGCTGCACCAGTCCTGCCCTCAGGGCAGGCTGAGCTGGCCATAAAAATAAACAAACAAACAAAAGTTCTGAAACAATAAATAAATATTAAAACAATTATTATAATAAAAGATAATTGTTTTTTAACTAAAGAGAGTAAAACATAACACATGTTAGAACTTAAGTGCCCATCATCTGAGGAATAGATAAAAAAAGATATGGTATTCTTACATGATGGAGTATTACTCAACTGTAAAAAAGAAAAACTAAAAGCTTTTATAAGCAAATGGATGCAACTTGAGACCATATGCACAGGTGAAATAAATCAGACCCCATGTGCAAACATTATATTGTCTTGCTAGTGGAAACATCCAAAAGAGTAAATAAAATATGAAAGACAATAGACACTGGGAAATGGAAATAAACTGTTCAGAGGGAAAAATCAGCTGAGAAAAGATGAAAAGGAGAAAGAAAGAAAGAAAGAAAGAAAGAAGAAAGGAAGGCAGGAAGGAAAGATTTCTGTATATATACAGTACTGCTGATTTCTGCGGGTCTATTAAAAGGAGCAGTTAATGTATTTTTTTCTTTTAAATTTTTATACTTGTTTCACCACTTTTTCATATTTGTATCTGGTAATCTAAAAACTAATTTGAAGAAAACAATATGCACTATAACAACCATTGCTGAAGTCCTACTGCTTTGTTTAGTGAAATGGTGTATCGTTTTTAACAAGTTTCGTCATCGCCGTTGTCTTCTTCTTCTTCTTCTTCTTCTTCTTCTTCTTCTTCTTCTTCTTCTTCTTCTTCTTCTTCTTCTTCTTCTTCTTCTTCTTCTTCTTCTTCTTCTTCTTCTTCTTCTTCCTCTTCCTCTTCCTCTTCCTCTTCCTATTCTTCTTCTACTATTTTTATTGTCTAGTGTAAGAACTCAAAAGAGCAAATATAATCTGAAAGTACAATAGATACTGTTGAAAGAAAAGAAACTCCTCAAACGGAAAGAACAATTGGGATAAGAAAAAGGAGAAAAGAAAGAAAGAAGATGGAGGGGGGAAATTACACACACACACACACACACACACAGATGATGGCTAAGATAATTGTGCTATTAGTTTCTATTGGTTTATTGAAATGGACAATTAACGCTTAATGTTTTTGCTGAAATTTACATGCCTATATTCAGTAATCTGAATAACTACTTTGAAGGCAATGTACAATATAATGACTGTTGTTGATTTATGTCATAGCATTTTTTGAAATTCTCTGTGATTTCTTTTTAAAAGACAATAAATTTTCTTCCTGTGGCTGAGCACTTGGGGCTTGTCTCTGGTATATGCAAATTGCTGGTTTCACAGCTCTCGGAGTCAAACAATGATCTACCATTTAAGAACAAGGGCTTCAATACTGCCACTGATAATGTAGCAGGGGAGACAACTAGTGAGTACCAGAAGGGTAGCGCCTTACAGGGTGGACACTCTGGGCAGAATAATTGTTCACACCCTGGACCCTCATGATGACATTCAACTTAAACCTTAGGCATTTTTTTTTCATCTCTGGAATTTTTACCTACTATTTTTTCATGACATTGATCACAGGTGAATGAAACTGCAGAAAGCAAAACCTTAGAAGGACGGTTAGCTGTATTTAGTTACTAGCTTGCCAGCCTGAGTACTGCCTCTGGAGTGCTTAGATGGCTCCCACACCAGCCACCCTCTGGCTCACTGCCTGTGCTAATCTCCCACTTGCTTCTACGCGTGTCCTCTGGCGTGAGCTTCTTGGGAGGTGACAGCGTGCTGGACTTGGTCCTCCCTGGTCATGCAGCATTTTTCAAGTGCTCTTCCCATGTAGTTTTCACATTGTTCTTATTTCTCTCTCCCCTTCCATGCTAAAAATAAATGCTTTCCAAGGAGTATGCGTTACCTCAATAAAAATTGCAAATAACAAAGATGGTAGATCGTGAAACACCACTTCAGGTCCCAAATGATCTACTCGTGAGGCAAGAGGAACCCTGGCAAAAGGAGGATGTGATGGTGATGAGACTTTTGCCTTTCAAATGTTACCCACTTGCACCGAAAATGTCCCTGCCTTCCAGCAATCGCATGCTTTCCCCTTCCACTGCTACTCTTTTTCTTACCATGCAAGGATGATGGCTGAGTCCCAGCAGTTATTTTGGGTCATGAGGTAATGCTGCATGTGAAGCCATGGTGACTGAGGAACTACTCACCCACTTTTGCCCTAGCAGGTAACGTCTACGCACCTGCCAGTCTGCTTGAGGATTCCTTGTGTGGGCCCCAGTGACAAAGAAGCAGACCACCAGCTATTACTGTCCTTGTGCAGACAGAAAAGGAATATTTCCATGGCTGGAAAAGCATCACCCTCAATGTGCTGGGGAATTCTCAAAGGTAGACCAGCTGGTTGAAATTTAAGACAAAAAGTGTGTGCTGCCAAGTCACTGAGTCAGACACAAGCACTCTGAATTTCTTTCCCTTTTTTAAACATGGGAAGATGT
>PVJA010028021.1:0-27973 GCA_004027025.1 Myocastor coypus
AAAAAAAAAAAAAAAAAAAAAAAAAAAAAAAAAAAAAAAAAAAAAAAAAAAAAAAAAAAAAAAAAAAAAAAAAAAAAAAAAAAAAAAAAAAAAAAAAAAAAAAAAAAAAAAAAAAAAAAAAAAAAAAAAAAAAAAAAAAAAAGAAAGAAAAAGAAAATAAAATAAAAGAAAGTAAGAAAGAAAGAAAGAAAGAAAAGAAATCTTCCTTAGAAGACAATGTGTTCACTGAGAATTCAAGTAAAGACCAGACTGATGCTCATCTGATGTTTCTTGAGCATAGGCATCAAAATGTTTTCCTTTATCTCAGTCTGTTTTTGCGAATGTGTCAATTAAAAACAGCATTTGCTCCCTTTAACTTTTATGACACTACACAATTATGTAACTTATAAATGCTCTAGTCTTAATGTTTTACAGTCTGAAATCTTAGTCCAAGTACATTTTTTATTTCCATGTAAGGGAGGGAACTCCTAAAAGTTCTATGATGCTGAAACTTTACGGCTTTTGGCTTTTAAATAATTGTCTGCTCAGAAAAATATACACATGAAATAAAAAAGGAAGCAATAATTATTATTAGATATGTGCTGGGTACTTCATAGCACTTACTTCGTTTAATCTGAATATTATTTACAGGCATAGATATAATTAACTCAATCCATGCATAAAAATCTCAAGATTTATAAAGATTGAAAACCTTGCCTGAATTATTTATCAAAATGTATGGTCTTATCCAAGGTCATGTATTTATGCTAAGAGAGACTGTAGTCAACTCTCTGGATTTTCAAATCCATTCTGTTTGCAACATATTCAATTACCTGTCTAAAGAAAGACATGAAAAAAATATGGAATTGATATTTACTGATTTCCAGAGAGAGCCAAGAAGTTCATTGTTTGCTATTTACTCGATATTTCTGTTGATCTTCAAATGTGGTTGCAGATATGGGGGAAACTACACTACAGGGAAATGAGCACAGAGTGCTGAGGAAAGAGTAGAAATCAGAATTGTATCCATAATTCAGTAAACGAGAAGGGAAATTGTTCCGCATTATATAGTTCCAGGAGATAATGACAATGGTTTCTGTAGAAAACAGCATCCATAAATATTGTCTTATATTTCCCCTACTGTTGATTAAGTTGGAAAAGATATATTCCCTTTTTCTCTGAATTTTTAAGAATAAGTGCATGTAAAATAGCACATGGATCCACAACTTGAGGGAGGTAGTACTTAGTTTTGATCTTTAGTTTTACCATGAATGTACCTCATCAATTTCTAGCCAATGATTTTATAGAAATTTCAAAAGAAAAGTGCATTATTAAAGATTATTTGCATTGAATATTTTGAAAGGTTCATTGTAATACTGTTTCTCTAGTCAGGTTAATTCATTTTCTTTCTCCTGAACAATAAGGTATAAATAGGGGACATGGGGGAGACTATTAGTACTCAACTCTAAGATGCATGGATATAGTCAAAACTAAAAGCTGACACATATGAAGTTGTGATTGTAGGAAAATATATAATTTTCTTAAACATGGTAATTTTGATGTATAGCTGCAGTAAAGAAAGGCTTTTAAAATTTGAGAACACAAGACAAAACAAGGCAACACCATGGCACAAATGGAAGGACATCAAGTACAGATCTTGGAGTGTCTTCCACTCATCAGATATGATCTTCGGAGTCTGTTAGAAAAACTTGTTTCATTTGCATCTGATAGTAAATGAACTGCTGCAGTGACATCTAACAGGATATTTAAAAGAGTTTAAAATTTATTAGTTGTAGCTTGGATTAAACTTTTACAACAATTTGTCATTCTTACTTGGCCATAGGTATTTTATAGGCAAAAAAATGGATGATATGTTCTATTTCTACAATTTTTACAAAACAGAAAAATGCACTTATGTTTTAGTCAATTCTCATTACTTTGGACCAGGTAATAACGAACTACAGTAAAAGGTATCACTGATAGCATAGCAGAGAATAAGAAGAATGAGATTTGTATGTAGCTTGTGTTGTCTTCCACAAATTTAAAATGTGTGACCTTTGGCAACTTCCCAGTCTGTTCAGTGGTGGCAAAATAACTATATTGAAGGGCTGATATAAAAATAAAACCATAACACATATAGGTGATCAATAGATAATAGGGACTCAGTATATTTTTTTCTATAAATTGATTGAAGTACATAAGAAAATTAGAAAGCTCAGTGAGACTAAGGGAGTGGTCACTTGACAGGAAATTTCAATATTTGTGTGATAAGTATGCTAGCATGATTACTAGGATATACAAATAGCACAAGCTTATGTGGGAGAACTCCTGAGTTCTAGCACCAATGGCTAGGCATGAGAGTAAGCCAGTTACCATCTCTGCAAGAAGAAAATGTCAGGGGAGAAAATGTCAGTTTTATGAATACATACAGCTCTTAATTTTTCACTTATATTTATGAGATTCCTTAAAATATGAATTCTATTTTTAAGCCCATATACATGTAGGTTTCTGTCTTGGTAACTTTTCTCTTGTTGCTTAGATAAAATATTCAACTCCCAAAATTAAGGAAGGAAAGGTTTATTTAGCTCACAGTTAGTGCAGGTTTTGGTCCATAACCAGCTGGCTTCAAAGTAGAGTGGCACATGTGGAGGGCAGCAGCTCATGACGGCAGGAAGACAGCAAAGAGCAAAGGCAGAAGCAGCACTTGCAGCAGCTAGCAAGCCTCTCTTCCTTCCTTTTTTGTTTCTTGGTTTGCTTTGGTTTGGTTTGATTTGGTTTGGTTTTTTGAAACAGGGTCTCACTATGCAGTTCAGGCTGGCCTGGAGCTCACTTTTGTAGCCCAGGCTGGTGTCAAACTTGTACCGATCCTCCTGCCTCAGCCTCCCAAGTGCTGAGATTAAAGGCGTGTGCCACCATATCCAGCCTCCTCCTTCCTTGTGTTAAATTCAGGCTATTTGCCCCAGGGCAGATGTAGCACTCACACTTATAATCTCAGCATTGGATCAAGAATTAATCACAAACTCTAAAAGCCTGCCCCAGTGACTGCATGAGGTTTTGGGGAGGACAAATAGACACAAACCATAGCAAACATACATTTGTTCCCATTTATTAAGAAATGGTTGGTGGGTATCTAGCTTTACACAAGGCACTACGCTAACCAGAAGGTTGAAGATAGCAATCTTCAGCCTTAAGAATCTCACAGACACATAGGTATTGCCATTAAAAGTTAATAACTGCATTAAGTCATATCAGAAAAGAATTGCCTGAGGAAAAAGGGTTCATCTACATGTCTACCTATTTACTTATGATATACAATATTTTTAGTTTGTATTGAATGTCAGATGCTGTGTTAAGATCTTAGATACACATCAGATTTTCAGATGAGCTTTTCAGAGGAAAGTGTATCTACTTTTTTTTTTTTTTTTTTAATTTTGGCTGGGTTAGGCTGCCCTAAGTCTGGGCTTGGGGCGGCATATGGAGCTGGGGACCGAACAAGCAGGCACTTTAAACAACTGAGCTAATCCAGAAACCCCCGAAACTGTATTTACTTGCTCAGAGTCAAAGCAAGGCTGAAGATAAAGATGAAGTATTTGGATTTGAACTCATGTACTAAGTGAGTTCTGCAGAAACTCTGACTCAAGGGTTGGGCAGTAGAAAGCTTGCCCTCCGTGAATTCTGAGCTACTTGGTCAAGTGCGGGAAATTCAGGAAATACCGCATTTGGATCACAGACAACATCATGGGAAAGGCTCCAGAAGGGAGCAAATGCTGATAAGAAATGAAAAGTGTGCACATAAGTTTGGGGGATAGTTTGATATCTAAAAGAAGAGCTGTGTTAGTGGGTAGGTAAGAATAAAACATGTTTAAAGTGTTTAATAATGTTAAATAGTTTAAAGAGTGGACAGCTCATAAAATTTTTAAAATAAAGCTAATCAAGAATAAATTGCTCAGCTTCAGAAACATCTCCGCGGACTAAATGCCTGCCTGGGCAATCTCAGGGACCTGGGTTCAATCCCTGGCACCACATCCTGTGCTGTTTCCCACCCAGGGTGTGCCATGCAGATCACCAAGTCTGGGTGTGGTGGCACATGCCTGTAACCACAGAGCTAGGGATGTTAAAACAGGAGGATCACTATGAGTCTGAACTGCATAGTAAGACCCTATACCAAATGCATACATTAATGAATTAATTAATCTAAAAAGTTAAAATAATAAACTAATGATTGAGAAGACAGAAAAGACTATGCAATATTCTGATAGGGAGTACTAAGTGGAATATGAGCTGTATCAAACATACAGAGGCTATTTAATATTTTAAAATTTAAATTACAGTACAAACTTCTGTAGGCATTGACTTCCCTCAAACTTCTCCCCCTTTGCTTCCCATACTATAATTATCATATTGTTCTTGTGATTTGGTAAAGAAGTTCTGAAAGTCCTCTGTCCTTAGTCGCACTCTCCTGCCTGCCCTATGTCCTCAGTGGATTCAAAAGATTTCACTTTCATGGTCATTTGGACTTTGCAGAAGACCCCAGTGTTGCACAGTGCCAGATGCCATGAATGAGGTGGTGAGAAACACACTGCAGGGTTCCTAGGGGCTTGTCCTCTGCTGGGTGGTGCTGAGAAGCAGCATTTACTGCACTGGTGAGCACACTTTATGAAGACAGGCACAAAGGAAGACTTCCAAGGATAAGTGTATTTAAAGCCGAGGGAAGCATTTTGAGGAGGATTAATAGCAACATGTCTTTCACTGTACTAATTTTTTAAAATGTATATTTCAGTTAACACTGCTAAAAGAGGATCAGACACGCGGAGAGCAGATTCTGTACATTTGGAATAGTTTTCCTCCTAGTTCCTAATTAGGTCCATTCAAGACTATAATGATCACACTTTTACCTTAACTTCTGTGCTTAATATTATCCAATGTACCAGGCTTTGTCCAGGTCTCTAAAGCACATTTGAATTTTATAGTGCACTAGAAAGAGTTGTGGGTAAACAACAATGTAACCAAGTACTACAAAATGTCACTTGAGTAAGATTACGTCTATACAGAATCGACTTGTGGCAAACATTCTTTCTGTGAGAGACTAATAAACTGATTTATTTTATGTAAATTTCACAGCGTTCATTTAAAGCTATCACAGTGCATCATGGGAATTTGAAAGACTGTCTATGATGAGCCATCTCTTGGTTCACAGTGATTTTTTAAAATATATTTTGAGTTGTTTGGTCCCTGTGGAATGAATTGGGAAAGTGTGTGAGTTAGAATATTTCCGTGGATGTTCAGCTTTAACCTAAAACAGGGACGTCTAGCCCAGAAGACCTAGCAGTGTAGTAGCAGTACGATTTTTGAAAATGGAATTTAAGACACTGAAAGGAGAGTCTATGACTTTCAGCTCTAGAGTGTCAGACCACCAAGCAGTATGAATACAAAGGTAAAAGTTGGCTCTCCCTCATTTACAGGTATGGCTCCACAGATTTAAGGAGCTGAAGATGGAGAATATTTGGAAAAATGCAACTCCACTGAACATGTACAGGCTTTTTTTTTCATTATTTCATAAACAGTATAATATGACAACTATTTGGAGTATACTTATGTTAGGCATTCCAAGCAATCTAGAGAAGATCTGTTATATATGGGAGGGTGCATACGGGTTATTTGCAAATACTATGCCACTTATGTAAGGAGCTTAAACACCTCTAGATTTTCGTGGCCACGGGGTCCTGGAAACAGTATTCCAGAATTGCAAAGGACTATTGGAAAAACACAAAGCTGAGATTCTGCTCATTATGTATAAATTATTGCTTATGATACACTAATTTTCTTCAGTCTGTTCCCAGGGACACAACTATCTCTGCTTCTGCATTGTGGAACTATTTTTCTGAACATATTTTTTGTTTCTATCTTAATAATTATAAAAAATTATCATGTGATTACCACATCCTTGTTCTTCCCTGGACACAGCTCTTGTATCTCAGTAGGAGAAACTGTAATAGTAGCACTTGCCTCAGTTCTGCTTAAGTTTCAGAATTCATATCCCACATTTTAAGGTCAAATCCAACCTAATATGTCTGCCAGGCTTCACACTGTGAAACATTTTCTTTTCTCTCTGAGTCCTGGAGATATCTAGATAAGGAAGCCACTCATTACCAGATGCCTTTTAGAACAGAGATGCTGCTCATTTTGACATTTTCCAGCTGAAATCTTGTAGTTTATAAGGAAATGCAGACATGAAGGAATGGTGTTCTGTATTCAGTTTATCTTAGTCATCACAGTGCTGAAGTTTATTCAAGTTGAGGCCTATGTAAAATCTCTCAAGATGCTAATGCACATTGAATTAAATGTTGTGCTTCCTAGAAAACTTTGAGTGATAACTCGCTTGATGCCATATTGAAAATTCTTAATGTATGCTTTTGAAGCCAAATATTGGAGGACTGGAAAAATTGATTAATTTGCTCTGTTCTAACAATTAAATTTGGTCAGTGAATTTATATCAACTTATGAATAATGTGTTACACTTTCTGGATGTATAACAATGTAGAGTGCTACAAAATTAGCGAATTATTGGCCTCTGTTCTTAACTTAAAAGACTTTCAGAGAGATTTGAAGGAATCTCCACACATATGCAGAAAAACAAAAATTCTGGGGAGGGACAAGTAATCATAGTGTTAACTGTGCTAATATTTATTATCAGTAAATGGATGCAACTGGAGACAATACTCTTAAGTGAAATAAAAGTGCAGACCTGAACGTATAAATATCATATTGTCTCCTTAGTGTAAGAATCTGAAAAAGTAAATAAAATCTGAAGGTACAATGGGCATAGTGAAAGAGAAAGAAACTGCTCAAAGGAAAGGAAGAACTGGGCTAAGGAAAAAGGACAGAAGAGAAGAAGGAAGGGAAAACGATATATTTAAGAATATGTACTGGACAGCTTAGATTATTGTATTGCTGATTTCTGCTGGTTAGAAAGGAGTAGTTAATATTTAAAATTTTTTCTCTTCTCTGTTTTGACTTATAACCTTTCAAAAAACCTATTTTGCATGCTTATATCTAGCAATCTAAACAATTAATTTGAGTCAACAGTATGCAATATAACAACCACTGTCGATTTTTTTTTTGTTTTGTTTTGTTTTTAAAAGAAGAATGAATGGTCTTAGGTGGAGACTAGCTTCAGTGAGAATGGCTTATTTTTATTTTTTCAGGGAAGACCCTACAGGGTATTCAGCGTCTCACTAATGGATTACACTCATAGTGATCCACCTGTTTATAGCTTTCCAAGAACTGGGATTACAGGAGCTCACCGCCATGCCCAGTCTCAATTGCTGTCTCAGCACATCGCAGGAGCAGGGGCAGGGCTCTCACGGAAGGCCTGGGGGTGGAAGCTCTGGCCCTTGTAACTGCTTGCAGGTGCTTTAATCTGCTGAGCTATTTGGCCTGCCCAACAAGGCTGGTTCAAATCTCCAAGTGTGTTTAGAAATTCTGCATTCTTTAGGCTGTGAATATGTAACAGAGGCAGATGAATGTAGCAAGGGTACACTGGGCACCACAACAAGAAGTGATGTTTTCATCTTATTGCTTTTCAGATCAATTTTGCTTACCATCACACTTTTGGGAGTAGGATGAAACAAACATGAAAGCTTAAAATATTAAAATTTAATGCAAGTGTGTTATTTTATTATCTATTGTTTCTACATTATTTGCTCAATTTTAGTTAGGATTAAAATGTTTGCCTTGGGAGCTCATCATTGTTTTGAAAGGCTAATTCAGTTTACAAGTTGTATTTGTCATGAAATTAATGAAATTTCAGATTTATGAACAATTCATCTGAATTCCCAGTTTCATTGATGAGAAAACTGAGGTACAGAGACCAAGCAATTGCTTCAGGAATACAAAAACATCTATGGGTAGAGAAGGAAACAAGTTGATTATGTGACTGTCTAGTAGTATTTCCACTGTTTCTTGATGCTGCTCCCCAGAATGACTGTGTGTATGTACACTTGCACATGTATGTTAGGGCATGAATTGATCAAGTGAATGCCTCTTGACATTGATGTAGGTTTTCTTTTCTACACAGAGCATCAGATTGAAGTACTCATTTTTCTATATTACTTTAGAGTTATAAATTAACAAAAAATACTTCAAAATAATGCCACTTTTCCTCATATATATTTTAAAACAAGCTTTTCTTTGTAGAAAATTCAAATTTGTTTTAAGGAAAAAAGCAGGTGTGCCTTTATATTATATACATATTTTTCTCCTCTTCCTTCTTTTACTTCTTCCTTTCTCACTCTTTTTTTCCCTTCTTTCTTTTCTCCTACCTTCCTCCCCTTTTATTGATCTTGTAAACTACTGCCATGTATACACAAATCATGTGTTTTTTTTATTTACAGTGGTTCTCAGAAAATGGTGTGGAGATTGTGAAGTATGATAACATCTACTTTTGTCTCAGACACTTAGAGTACTCAGCACTGTCTTATATATCACCTCCGATAATCCTCACAGTAACTTTGTAAGGCACATATATTTTAGGCCTCCCTATAGATGTGGGAACTGAGTATCTAAAGACAGAGCAGCATGTTTAAGTGTAAGTAGTATTGGATGGGTGGTAGCTGAACTTGTTGCTTGGATTCGTGCTCAGGTGGATTCAAGCTCTATGCAACTAGTTCACAATGAGCACACCATCCCCAGGAGCAACCATTACACCAAACTGGCCCTGGACAGCGCAATTCGCACATTACCTCACTCTGACCACCTATTGAAGTCATGACGTGTATTTCTTAAAGACTTCTCCCTCCTGCAGGCTGCTAAGGTGCGAGGTGGCCTTCAGGTGGCCTGAATTTCATGACTTTTCCACGGTCCTTCTCCATATGCCTTGTCTTAGTTACTTTTTACTTGCTGCTGGGACAAATACCTGACACTCAAAAGGAAGGAAGGAGAGGTTTATTAGATCACAGTTACTGGAAGTTTCAGTCCATACTCGGCTGGCCCAAGACTGAATGGAACAGGACAGAGAGCATCCAGTTCGTGGCAGTGGAACAGCAACAATCACAGCGGAGGTAACCAAATAACCAGGGTAGCAGAGAGCAACAGCCTGAGCCTGTCTCTGTCTCTCTTTATGTTAACATTCAGGTTCTCTGCCTCAGCCTATCAGCCCTAGGCCACACCCATAATCCCAAAGGACTCAAATCCATAATCTCATCAGTACTAAAAGATATAATCCCAGTGCCTCATGAGTCAAGTCTCAAACTCTAAAAGTCCCTTCCTCATGATTGCATGAGGCTTTGGGGGGACAACTAGACATAAACCATAACATACCTTACAGATCATTCTGACAGCCCATTTTCAATTCCCTAATGATGTTTAATTTAGTCAAAGTACTAATGACTGTTTTATTCATCTTCAGAAATTGTATTTGTTTCCTTAAAATGTTTGTGATAGGAGTCTCTTGCATCACAGTTGAGACGCTTAACTAGCCAAGAATAGCTCCTGCCTCTGACCCTTAGGTGTGAATTTCCTGGCCATTGGCCTGGAGAGGCAAAGACAGGTGTCATCACCAACTTGGGAAGGACTGGAGAAATGAAATCTTGATTCTAATCTTTAATAAGTCATAGGTATGACAAACAATAAAACCGATCCTTTTTCTTTCAGATAATAGGCCAAGAAAAAAATAGTTTTTATCTCCTTTAAAACTAATATTGTGACATTGTAAAATTGCACTATTTTCTGGACATGAAAAATAGTGTAAACTAGAGATTTTTCCCCCAATTGAATTTCTTCATGAAATATGTCAGCTTGGAAGTTGGCTCAATTAGTCAATAAGCATTCCTATTTTTATGCATCCACTTCATGATTTCATGTTAAGTCAGAGCTGTTGTTTTCCACAGAATAAGTATGTGAGAATTACTTCATTTTGTTTAGTGTCAAGCAAAGTTAGTGTGAAAAATCTAAAGAGACAATTCTCTTAATGTAACTTTTTTGGCCCAAAAGAATAACAGGTTTTAAAATTAAGATGCAGGTGAGATTACACCAAAATTAACATTTTCATGTGCTGTAACACAAAATGTAAATTGGCACAACCTGTGTAAAAGGTAATGTGGCAAAATAGCTTATCCATTGATCTAATAACTTTATTTCTGCAATTCTAGTGTGAGGATACTACATAAATGTTTCCTGATGTTGAGTGACAACAAGTATACTGATAATTAAATAATTCATGTTTTCAAAAGTTAATTTTCCTCCTATTTAATTACCCTTCATTTGCTTGCTTTTGCTATTTATTAATTCATAGTATTTACTGAACAAGATTCTTTGCTATTATAACAAAGAGGCCTGTTGGCCAGCCCAGTGGATACACTTTCATCCTTGGACTCTCGCTTTGGGGACTCAAGTATGGGCTACTGAGCAAGACATATGTATGAGACAAATACGTAGAGACAAGGGATTTTGAGGCCCATGAGCCATAAACTTCCTGTAATTCATAGTTAAAGGTTAAAAGCAAGCATTCAGGGTCACAAGGCCGAGTAGGATCAAGCACATTACCATAACGAATGTATGCTCTAGCCCTTGTCCTCCCCAGGCTCCCGTTCATAACTCAGCTCAGCCCTAAGTTCAGCCATATGGAGAGCACCCTGTCCTTCCTCTGTCTTCCCCCTGTCCTTCCCTTACCCCTCACCTGTTTTCCCCGGTCCCCTAATAAATTCTTGCACAAGCATCCTTCTTTTGTCCTAGGTCCTTAGTTCCTGGTTCTATCGATAAAAGCCATGGAAATCTCAGGTTAGAGCTATTTTTCCCTGAGATTCTTATGCTGAGGGCTCTCAGTTAAGGCAGCCCCTTAGAGCTATCTTAAAAGTTAAACATGGCTGGGCATACGGTGCACACCTGTAATCTTAGCCCTCAAGAGACTGAGGTAGCCTGGTCTACATAACAAGACCTTGTCTAAAAAAAAAAAAAAGCCTTGCCAGCCCTGCCCCCAGCTCATGCTGAAATGGTGACTGAGAACAGGTTGTTGGCATGCACCTGCAATCCCAGTGCTTGGGAAGCTGAAAACAGGAGGATCACTACAAGTTGGATCTGTGCAGTGAGATTCTGTAGACTTGTACTAAATACAAAAAGAAAACAAAGAAAAGAATGTTAAACTTGACATGAACTCAGTAATCTCCCATCCTTCGTGCCATGCCCTGGTCCTGAACTACAACAGTGATGCTGTTTTGTTCTGCCAGACTCACCACAGCATTATACTGTGCTTTTACAGTGCTCTACCACTGTAAAGATGGTACACTATTAGCAACACACACTCTGGGAATGGAGATGAAGGAAAGATCACCTGTGTCACTGGGCAACTTCACTAAGTCCTCAAGGATTCAGTTTTCTCATCCAGAAAGTAGAGATGACAGGACCTCAATCTTATGGCTGAGGAAGCATGAAATGTGACATTACAAGGAAGATATTAGAGGAAAATAGTTACGCCCATCATCTTTCTTGTCCTCCTCCTCTCCCTTTTCTCCTGATAGTTATACCAGAGTTAGTTCCCTGTTTACTCCGTGAATGACCTTTTGCCTCAACCACAAGGTTGAGAAAAGTGAGCCCTTGCTTCTTTATCTCTCTTATGTTTATGTATTCAGTAACAAACTCACTCATGTAGATAAAAAGATGATGTACGAACACAGGAGCTAATGTGACGCCTGCTTATGGAGGAATACGCACATGTTTAGCATACCAGTGGGTGCTGTGAGAGAAGAAAATAAAACAGTGCAAGGAAGACAAGAAGGGCCAGAGATGGTGATTCTGTAAAGGCCCATTGCAAAAGCCCGGACTTGTACCCTTGTTGGCGTGGGAAGGGTCTAGTGGCTAACTGCCATCAGACACCAATTAGCAGAGCCCTATCAAGGCAGAGACAGCATAAAGACTGGATAGTGATGGCTATTGCAATGCACAGGGGGAACCATGGCACCTGGGCCCAGTGGTAAAAGTGGCAGCAGTGACAGTGAACTTGTTAAGCACCCTGAGATGATGAACACATGTGGGTGACTGTTTTCACAGTCTCAGCGTTCCACATAAAACCAGCCAGTGGCTGATTCTTTTTATTTCTAGTAGTTGTTCTTTTAGAACAATTATTTTTTTCTTTAATACATGTTTGAAATATATACTATTTACATGTGTCTTACAGAGTAGGTGTCGGTACTTAGATCCCTTTAATTTTGTTAATGATGTATTGTTGTTGGCTACTTTGAGCAACTTCAATATCCTTATCAAATTGCCATTGTTCTTGTGTCTTCATTATCTTCTAATTTCCAGGGTCCCCCTCTTTTACCTCTCTGAGCTCTCCTTCACGATTGTCCCAGACTGGAAGATGTTGAGGACCTGAGGGTCCTTCTAACAATTTTTGTCTTATTTTGAACATAAGCAGACCCATGAAACAGACTTCCTTAGTTGTTCTACTTGAGATAGAAGTTAGCCTGCCTCCTTAGGGGCTGCTTTATTTACATCCAGCATGATTGTACTGAAATAAACAGTATATTATGAAGTGTTCTATCTTACTTGCTCAATTTTCTTTAGGGAGCTGACAATATTAGGTCCATGGTAATAAGTTTTTGGCAGACCTAAAATTAACTCATGATAAATTTAATTTTATGGGTGGTTTATGCACAGGAACTGCAGATAGGCGTGTGTCAAGATATTTATATGGTATAATGAAGAACCCCACATATTTGAGAGGTATTATGTAGCAAGAATGGGATTAATCTGCAGGTAGACTAGTAAATTCATTTTTCCTTTCTCTGATACTGTTCTTTGTGTATTTGATGCATCTACTCATGTCTTTCCATTTCCTCCTCAACATTCCACCTCTAGGGATTGGTGCAAATAAGGTAACAAGCAGCTGTATTAAGTAAGTGTATATATGCTGAACAAGTTCCTGGCCATTCCCCCTACCCAGAAAGCTCTTCTTCCATGGTAGACTTGCATTGTAGCTTTGTTCAAATTTGTGTTCATCTGTTATTTCATCTTGAATAATTTTTTGTCATCTCAGCTAAAACAAAATCTTAACATCATTCTTCAATGTCTTTCTCTTATTAGTATATGTGCGTTTGTCTTTATGTATTTATTGTATATTTGCCAATTACTGGAATGCAAGCTCTAGGTGTTCCTTTGTTTCACACTCAGAGTGTGAAACACTACCTGACTTAGATTAGCAGCCATGAATAGTATTGAGTGAAATGCTGACTGCTGACTGAGGTTCATTCCCTGCCTACCAAGACCTCAAACCATAACAAAGAATGAAAATATTTAACAATTATAGTATAAAAAAGCAATTCCAGAAGTAGCTGTGTGTGTGTGTGCATATATATATATATATATATATATATATATATATATATATATATATATTTTTTTTTTTTTTTTTTTTAAACAGGACCAGAGTTTGAACTTACAACCTTGCCAACCTTGCACCTGCCAGGCAGGCACTTGTGCCATGGAGCTATCTCCCCGGCACCTGGAAAATATTTTTAAAATCCAGGAAAAGGTCCATCTCTTCATTTGGGAGGAACTGAAAGAAGAGATGAAAGCTGGAAGGATGAATGAAGGTGTCTGTTCTGACCCAGACGATATCCGTATGTCTGTCTAGGATCCAGAGCTCCAGCCCCTGGGATCTCTGTACGCTGCTCACTGACCTTCCCTCAACACTGTGTTATGTATCGTTTGGAGTGAAGAAAAATGATTTTCAATGATCATAATTCATATCAGAGAGTATAAATAGTACCACCCCAATATTACTGAAAAAAATGCCAAGCATGAACACTCAAACATTTGGCAACTGCTGCCTCAGAACTATCCTGGGAGCACCGGTGACCAAGCAGCCTCTATAGCTGTGGGTGTGTGCCCACTTTGGATTTCTGAGTAGAGGTGCAGTTATCCATGGGGGTCAGTGTCTTCCTTTGAGCATTCAAAGTGCAGCCATAGAGGAAGCTGATGTGTTTTCTGCCAATCTTATTCTCATTAGGACAGAGTGAGGTATTTCAGGCTGTAAGAAAGCTCACGTCTTTGATGGGCGTGGGGAAAGATTTCCTTCAAACCTGTCCCTTTACCTCAGTAATGGCTCATTTTAGAGACCAAGTGCCCAAACTGCAAACCCAAAGCCACTTATTTATTATAAAGTGCCAGCGCTGCAACTAAACCTGAATGCTGAGGTTTCAGTTTAAAACAAAAACAAAAACAACTGTTATCCAGTGCTCAGCTGCTGGGGCAACTTGGCTTGCACACTGTCAGATGGGGCTCTGTGTGCCCCGGTGACACGAGTGCTGCATGCTCACCGCCAGTGCTTTCGCTACTGCTACCCTCTGGGAAATGTGAGGAGTGGCATTCCACTTCGCAGTTCCACTTGTTCATTGCAATGAAAGATGTATATGTTGTGCTGCAGACACTAGCAGAAATCGAGGGCCAGGGATTAGCTCATTGACATAAGTACCTGCTGGGCAAGTGCAGACTTCTGAGTTCAATACCTAGTACAAAAGAACAAAAGAAGGAAAGAGAGAAAGAATGAAAAGGAAAAATAAATTTATATATATCAAATATATATGAAAATGAAACTCTATACAGCAGATGCTAAAAATGAACTGGTATCCTTGCTTTAACCTTTGGAGTTATGCATGAGTTTTGCTTCCTTTCTGTGATTGGATAAATAAAAAAAATCTTTGTGAGTATCATTTCTTCTTATTATCAATTACATTCTTCTATTATTACTGGGTAGTTCCCTTAGAAATGGCTTGCCCATTAAAAACATCCCAGACTGTTTTGCCTTGAATGAAGAATTGGATGAGACAAGCCAAAAACTCTGCCAAAATTGTATTTGAAAAGTGAGGGTTGATGGAAGAAAAGATTAAAGGAAAAACTGGCTCTGCAGAGTGGATCTAGGCTGAACAAGAAATAAAAAAATAATAAAATAAAAGTACCATTTGTGGGAGACATAGACTGGGCGACTGTGAATGTTCAGAGCAGCAGGCTACTTGTGGGGTCTGTCCTCATATTATGCCCACGAGGAGTTCTACATAGGGGACTCTAGAAATTACTTGACACTGTCCTCAGATCTTGTAACCAGCAGGTCCCATTTATTTCCCCAGCCAGCTTCACCAAACACTGCCTCTTATCTTATTACAAAAGAAAACGATTTCAAAATTAAGAGTCAGGCAACACTTCTGCTAGCCCAGATTCTGCTAGTAACCATCTTTATTGCCATTAAAGCTTCCCTTTGAAGTTTCCTCATACTTCAGATGAATACACCAAACCACAGACTTTGAAATAAACAGCATTTGAAGACGTCAGGAGATTAACCAAAGAGCATAACGCAACTGTATATTGAAAGAAAGTTGTGATGGATAAAGCAGTAAGTCAGAAAATTTGATATCTAGTTTTGAATTGGTCACTAAGAGCTCTGTAACTTCTATACATCCTGTAACTTCCAAAAGCCTACGTTTGCACATTAACTAAAAGAGGGGCTCTCAAGACAGAGCAGTCCAGGAAAACCTGCTATAAACGCAATATTCTCTGATCTCTGTTCGACAGAGAAGACAGCCTTTATGTGTATGTCTTACACTGAAAGTGTGGTGAGTACAACTGAAGAACTAACATTTCAATTCATGCAGCTGTTTTACTGAATGTATTTTTGGAAACCCCCCTTTTGGTCTGTATCAATCTTCTTGAGCAACAGAACTCATTTCTTACTATAAATGTTAAAAATACTTCCCAGATACTTCCTTTCACAGCTTGCTTATAGTTGCAAAGTAGAACTGTGGCCTGGGTTTACCCAGTAACAGGCAATTACTCCAATCTTTTAATAGGAGTTAATGTGCAAAGAGGCAGAAACAGAAGAAACTATAGACAGTACCAGCCACAGCGTCAAAGTCCTAAGGCAATAATAACAGAAGTCATGAAGGAATCAGGACTGGTCAGAGAATAAATGACAGTGGATTTCATTCAACTGAGGCGGTGAGTCCTTGCCTAATTGCTCTGTTACATGATAGTTCAGTGATCGTTAGTGCAATGAGGAGCTTCTTATTCAAGATCATTTTGAAGCTTGGTTCAACAGCTGATGAGAATATTTTTTCTTTTGTGTTTCTCAAATCTGAGAAATTCTGTTTCTGTGGCTTATACCTTTGATGCCTACAGACTACACATGGGGGAGAGACAGACATTTTATTGATACTTACAAATTAACACACATATTGGTTAATGTACAGTAGTGCTTAGCAACTGTCAAAGAAATGCAAGCCCAGGTAGTACTACTATTGAGAATTCAATGCTTCAAAGCATATAGTGTTCATTCCCTAGATAAAAGGTGTAGATGGGCAACAACTGGAGAAAAGGGATGCACCAAAACTCCGGATTATAGTGAATCATGCTACGTTTAACCAAAAGTAAGGAGAAACTAAACAATGTGAAATTGTAAAGATCGGGGTTATGGTTAAGAGCCTTGGTCTGATATTACACTACAAGAATGCAGCACATGTCTGAGTAGGTGAGTGCTGTCATTAATTGTATTGAAGAGGGGGAGAATTTGATGACAGAATTTGGTTAGGATATATATATATATATATATATATATATATATATATATATATATCAGGATTATATATATCAGGATTATATATATCAGGATTATATATATATATCAGGATTATATATATATATATATCAGGATTATATATATATATACATATATATATATATATATATATATGTATATATATATATATATCAGGATTTCAGAGTTTCGCTATGCATATATAGGCAGACAGAATGAAGACACAAGGACACAGAGGGACCAGAGTTAGGAGTTTGGTGTTTTTTCCTCAGTCTCCTCCTTTCCCTTATCTCTCCTTTCTCCTTCTCCTGCTCCTATTTTCTCCTACTCTTCTTCCTCCTCCTTCCTCTTTTGCATATTATGTGTGTAGTGAGCAGGAATTGAAGATAGACTGATATTTCTATGTTGTGATATTATGAGAGGACTAGGATAGTGATACTGATGGTAATTGAAACTGAGTCAAGCAGAGGAGCAAGCATTCATGAAAAGACAATTTAGCTTTGCTCTGATAGAGATTTTAGAAAACTGTGGGATGTCAAAATAGCAACAGTCATAGCTATGCAGGTATGAAAATCAAGTCAAGGTTGCTTTGAAGATGTTTATAACTGCGCATGAAGTATCAGTGCAGGTCTGGGGTTCAGAACCATGAAGTTCTGAAACACCAAAGAGAAAAGGTAGTCTGGAAAGAATGGAAAAGGATAGAAATTACAAATAGCACTGTTTCTTCAGAGGAGTTCCATTCTTTACCTTCAGCTTAGACATCGTCTCCTGGCTTCCAGCGCAGTCTCTTGGGGTGTCTCTTTGGACCCTTCAGACTTCTTGTCTAGAATCATCAGCTTTCTTTTGTAGACCCATGGGCCTCCTGACACAGATTTGCATGGAACACTGCAGTGAGTTCCAGGCCTTGGACTGAATCCTTGTCTCTAGAGTGCAGACACCCTCTGTATGCTTCCTCACATGACTCTGTGGCCGACTGTCGTGAGCAATCTGTAGTGTCCTACATATTTGTACATCTTGGGTTATATTTGCTCCTCTACTAAAACCCTGACTGATACAAAAAAGAAAAGAACTTAGAAATAGTTTGAGGAGAAAATTAGTATTGGAATCGTTACACTGAGGCATGGAATGGAACAGTATATTAGTTTGGTTAAAGACTGACAAAATATTTACTAAGTATTGTTGTGAAATTAGTTTTGGTTGTAAATATTTGAGATTATATGATTTCTTCTAGCAATGCATTATATCTTGGAAATGTCATTGCTAAATAGATTGCAGCCTTGGACCCTAAGGGACTCATTTAAGATCAATACTGGAGGAACTGTGGGTACCAGTGAGGAGATGCTGTCCCAGAGGGCAGGGTATAACACATGAGTTACAAATTAAGCTTTCTATGGCAGGCTTCTGGACCTGTGCTTTAACAAGATCTGTTTCATCTATTTTTATATTCTGCATTTTATTTTATTCTTAGGTTTTAAGTGTTTCAGGTGTAGTAATCTATTTTTAAAAGATTTCAGTTTTATTAAAGTTGGCAAATTATTCCTTTCCTGTAAAGAAAAACATTTAAAAAGGAATGTTCCTATAATCAAGTCAGTTGATTTGAAAAATAAGGAGTCTGAAAGATTTTACACAGAAGAGATGTCTCTTCTGACTGAGGAGGCCGGATTATGCTTTCTTCTGAATAATTTTCTAGTTCTAAGTAGTTACAATTCTGGACATTAGCATGGCTTTATTAGGACTAGATAGCTCACAGTGACTATAAAATGTGTGTTTTCAGGAGAGCTACCTAGATGACATTTGGTCACCTCTTTTCTATGTCCTGCAAGCAAGCTGAACACTTCAGGAAGTGTGTGAATGCAGGAGAAGGGTGCTAACAACATCCCTGTGAGGTTTTACCCAGAATCAAGGCAGAAAAATCCCGCAAGATGACTGTGAGACGAATTTTCCATAGACTTAGAAGTTGTGGTCAGCCCAACTAGCCCTTTGTCAGTTCAAGAGCCTCATGTGGAAGGATGCTTGTTACCTAACAGAAATTCCTACACAGACTACACATTTCTGTTATATGCCATGTATTCTAAAAACAGGGATTTCATAATTCCCAAAGCAAGTGATGACAGTGGAAGCCTAAAGGAAAACAGTGGCATGGCTCACTGCCAAAAAAAGAGTTTGGAACGAGATCCAAAGACTTAGATTTGAATCATGTTTCACCTTGCCTAATTTTAATTTTAGGCATCGGTTTTAATTTTTCTAGACTCCTTGTTTGTTGTCTAATGCTATTCTCCATGTACATTTCAGTAGATAATTTTGGCAAAGGAATAGGCTAGAAGTTGTGTAAGCTAATTGATTCATCAGAATTTTACTTCCTGTTTGTGTCTTATTGGTGTGAGGCAGCTCTCCAATCATGATACAATCTTTTATGAATTTCTGTGGGCACAAGTGTTTACAAGACTTAACAGAAGAGCTCATCCTAAGGAAAATGCTAAACGGACATTTTAATATCCTTTCACCTTCCTCCTTGTGACCTCCTTTTTTGGTCAGTAGTCCTCTTCTCCAAGGAGCTGATGTTGCCAAGCCAGGGTGCCTCCCACCAACTGGGTGCTCCCTGGTTTCCTTTCCCCTCTTCCCACTACTGAGCTACCTGCAAAACTTTTGAGTCCTGTTCTTGCAAAGGAAATTAATACACTAGTCAAGCCAAGAAATTAATGATAAATAAGCTTAATGTGCTAAACTCTTCACACATAAAAATTTCACTTGATCTAAATCTTCTTTGTGGTTTAAAGAAAAGTGACATACTAGAAGTATTGAAAAGTATGCCTAAGAAGTAAAAAGAGAATGGCATATCCACTGTATTTCAGGCAAAGCTGCACAGGTGAATTTGTCCTGATCCTGGCTATAACGTGGGCTTCTAAAAGCTGCCTATGTCCCACATCACCTCACCTCCGGCTTCTGGTGCAAGCGTTCACACAAGAAGTGTCAGTTTTCAGATAAACTTTCTTCACTTGCTTCACACAGATGCCTGCTGGTCCCACACCTGCCCTGAACAGAGACTGAGAGATGAGGCCACAAATACGTACATAGGGATCCTTCGCATAAAACTCCAGCCAACAGAGAAATGGGAATTGGCAGAAAATAATATACTTCCTGTCCCATTAACCAGAGAAAACACTTGTCTAGTAGGAAAAGCAAGTGAGAAATGATGGAAAGTTTTGAAGCTTAGGCTGCTGTTCATTAATTCTAAGAAATGAGTTCTTGTTTTGTATACTAGTAGAAACACACAGCAGAATAGGGATATTTTTCTCCTACTTTACTGTGCCCTAAATGGAAAGAAACTTCTCAAAAGGAAAGAACAACTGGGGTGGCAGAAAGGAGAAAAGAAGAAAGGGTAATAGATACATATGATAGCTAAGACAGTCTAACTACTAACTTGTATTAGTTCATTGAAATGAACAGTTAGTGATTATCTTGTTTGATCAAACTTACATGCCTGTATTTGGTAATCTGAGCAACTGCTCCGAAGGTAACAAGGTAACAATATGGAATATAATAGCCTTCTTTAATTTTTTTTTTTTTTTTTTTTTTTTTTTTTTTTTTGTGGGACCAGGGTTCGAACTCACGACCTTGCACTTGCCCAGCAGGCACTTGTGCCTCGGAGCTGTCTCCTCAGCCCCTAGCCTTCGTTAATTTTCTATTGTCTTGTTTTGAAATTCTGTATCACTTTTATTGCTTTTTCTCTTTAAAAGAATGAAGTGGAAAACTTAGAGTATGGAACCATTTTTAAAGGGTAGCTGAGGACAACAAAGGATTTTATAGGGTCATTTAATTATTTCTCATGTCTACTAATTTTTCATGTTTTTTATTATTATTGTAGGCAACTTCTGTTGTTTTGTTTTTTTAAAAAAAATCTGGTTATTCACAATTCCTTTTTTAAAACTTTCATAGTGAAAAGTTCCAGCAGAGCAGCAGATATAATAACAAATTTTTATGTCCACTTCTTGTTAGAGCTAACATTTACAACAGATTGTAAGTCTTTTTAAATTGAAATTGTATTTTCCTTTAGCTCACAAAAAATAACTAGCAGTTATTTTCTAAAACTCAATTGTGAAAAAATTGATCCAGAATTATTAACAGGCATATTGTAAAGTGATTCGTATGAGAATAATATTCATATTATCTCAGTTCATTTCATATGTGAATTGATAAAAGCAAAAGAAAGAAACAATGCCTTTTGAACCCACAACAAACATAATTAATCCTACTTCTGCGTAACTTTCCTATTTTGGTGTTGCTTTTGCTTTGCTGTGCTGAGAATTGAATCCAGGGCCTCACACATGCCTTGTGTAAAGTTAATTTGAAACAATTACTGCTAGGGAACCCTACCCCAATTTTAATGCATCTGAAAATATTTGTAATTCTTGCCATCTTTCCTGGAAATTCTTCCAATGACAAAACTAATGACTTAGACTAAAATCCAAACAAACACAAGATAAATAATGTGATAAAAACATAGTTAAGAGCATTTTCTTTCTCTTGAGAGTGGTGTGGTAGAAAATTGAAATGGCACTGTGATACTAAGAGAGATGAATTAAAAGGACTATGTAATAAAACTGCACATCTTGGAAGTTACCCAAGAATTTTTGATTTTGAAGTATTTGTCCTTAAGGATAACAAGGAAGGAGGAAGTAAAAGAAAGCGACTCAAAATATTTTTCATCAGGGCTGGGGAGATAGCTCCGTGGCACAAGTGCCTGCCTAACAAGTGTAAGGTCATGAGTTTGAACCCCAGTCCCCCCCCCCAAAAAAAAAAAAAAAAATATATATATATATATATATATATATATATATATATTTCATCTAGTGATACAAAAACGATAAAAATTTGAAGTTTAAAAAAGTTTCTGGGACAGAAAAGATTGTTTTAAAGAAGAGGCAGCAGGCATAAATTCAGACAGATCAGTATCTGATACAAGAGAAGGACATCAATGACAGGGGACAAAATATTGGGCTCCAGAGACAGTACTGTGATTACTTTACTCTTACAAACACTAGTAAACCACCAAAGAGACCAAAGGGAAGACTTATACCATGTACAGATAGCCAGCTAAGCTACGAAGGATATCAGAGACTAATACCTAGGGGTCAGAACAAAGGTCAGAATAAAAGTAGAAACTTCGCCATCTGGATCTTAATTTGCTAAGCTGGGTCCTGAGGGTCCTGAAAATCCCTATGGCCAGGCCCAAAATCAGCCTCAGAAGAAGGGATCAGCTAAATTTATAAAAAGAGGTCACATGGCCCTAGCTTCTAAATTTAGAAAAGAGCCAAGTATCTTTATGTGAGCAGCACATGAAAAGAAACATGGGTTCTATGCCACAATTTGTGAAGTTAGTAATTGAGCACTTTAATAGGGTTGAGGTGATTGACTTATTGTCTTAATCTACAGAAAGTGCTTAAGAATTAAGTTATTCTCATTAGTATCATCTGTGCTATCATTGGCTTGTAGCTCTGCTCTATTTCTGAAAGAAGCCAGAAAGAAAACAGATGAGTATGAGGTTCTTCTGAATGCTTAAATGAGAGGTGTTTCAAGAAATAAGAGACATCTAGCCAGCGTCACTTTTCAGAACATGTTCACAGTCCAAGTCCATCAGAATTAGTGCTCTGGAAGACCCTGAATAAATTTTGAGATACCTTGAATCTTCCATAATCCTGGACCTTTTAAAGAATTTTTTAAAGAGGAATAAAAACAGTAAAAAGAAAAAACAAATGATATAGCATTTCACTGAACAAAGCGATAGGAATTTGACAATAGTTGTTATATTGCATATTGTTACCTTCAAATAAGTTGTTCAGATTACCAGACATGAACATGCAAAATTAGTAAAAAAGAAATTAAAAAGAAGAAAAATAATTAAGCATTAACTGTTCCTTTCAATAGAGCAATAGAATCAAGCTGTACAAGTATCCCAGCTATCCTGTATATGTACATAATATTTTTTTCCATTCCTTCTTGTTCTTTTCTCCTTTCCCTGATCTGGGTTGTTCCTTCCTGCTGAACAGTCTCTCCCATTCACTGTATCTATTATACCTTTTGTATTTTAATAACTTTTTAATAAAATTGCAAAGGTTCATAATCTTTGACACGCGAATAATTTCATGCAGGTTGATGAGAGAGGGTTGGGATCAGATAAGTTTATTTAGAGATAATGAGATATGAAATTAAAATTTGACTTTAGCGCCTCTTCAGTGCATCCCCTTCTAGAAGAGTTCTGATACTTGTAGCTTTCCTGAAGGTCCCAGACTGGTCCATCCTCAGCTCGCAGGAACCTGCATCACTGTTGCTTGCATTCGTGTCCTGTTTACCTGATTCCTTCATCTGTTCATTCATAATTTCAGTACCAGTCAATCACACAAAAGATTCACAGATCTAGTAGATCAATAAAATTTTAAGAGACTAGTACAGCCTGCTAGGTTTATTTATATACTACGAACACTTAAAAACCACATGAGCAAACTGCTCACTTCATAAACCAAAGGATATCAGATCGCTCTATACCATAGCAGAGGTATAAATATTATAATGAAGACTTTTAAAACTGTGATAGGTCTTTCTTCTTTTTGTTGTTTTCATCATTCTTCTTCTGTAGCTCTGCTCCAGGGAATCTTCTGCTGTGGCTGGTGACAGCAAGATCTGGAATCGTCGCCTCAAGCCACCATCACCTTGCCCTCTCTGCTCGCTTGCTTCTTTCATAATTAGCACACAGTGCTTTTCATTTCTGCCTCTTTCCCTACCTGATAAATGATCTTGTCATTGAACATTGTAGTTTAGGCTTAGATACATTTTAAGAAGATGTCTGGAGGGCGGCAATACTTTGAATTACTTTTAATATACCTTAAAAGATAAAGAAAGAGATAAATATCTTTTTGTTAATTCTAGAGGGGAAAAGGAAAATAATAATCTTACTAAGTTGATCTTTAAAATGACACTTTCCCCATCTTTCTAAGGTACCCTCAAATCTCAATATTTGGGATTTTTAACTTTATAGATTAGGCAAGTAGATTTAAGATCCCAGACTTTCTTATTAAGCTTTTCAGGATAGTCAAATGATTATGGATTTCCATATTACTGAGAAATTCATAGAGATGATCCGTGGACTGCAGAAAGTTCTTCGCTGACTTTTTAAAATTTTCCTCTGTGTTGTCTTAATAGGAAAATAATTCTAGATCTAAATATATTTGGAAACTACCAGTCTACATGCTCTGAATTCACATAAAAGCCAATTCCAGATTTTTCATTTTATAATTTAAAATATGTACTAATGTATACAGTTACCCATAACCTAAGCATTATATAAATTCAGTTATTGAAAAAGATAAAGATAAGATTGGGTTCTTTTGTTTTGTTTTTACCAACAAAGTAATTTGAACAAGAAAGACTGTTTCCAAGAGTGATGCAGGCCTGTAATTCTAGCCCTTAAGAGGCTGGAGCAAGAGGATTACTATGAATTTAAGGCCAGCCTGAGCTATATATGGAGGCCCTATCTCAAAAACAAACAAACAAGCTAATAAGCAAAAAACAAAGAATGATTCTTTTTCTATTGTGGATGTCAATATTTTTTTCCTAAAAGTTTTTTCACAGTGGGGAGGATGAAGTAGTGGTACGAGAGACTGAGTCTAAGGTCTTCAGGCTGAGCTATGGTTCTCTCCCTTTTAAAGATTATTATTTGAGATAGAGTCCCACTGAATCACTAAATTATCAGGGCAGGTCTCCAATTCATGGTCCACCTGCTTCAGCCTGCCAGAAATCCTGGGCCACAGGAACATGCCAATATGTACAGCTATTGTTTTTTCTTTCATTTAACTCTTATTATTGTGACAAAATCCTATTTCAAAAATTAAAGGCAAAAATCTCAGGACCTTACCATGTTTAATCAACTTTTATATCCATTGACAGGCACCATTGACTGGGTTAAAAGCTGCAGAGTTTAGTTAAATACAGAAGCAGAAACAATAATAAAAGCACAAATAGAATCTAATCCATGCAATTTCCATTCACTCATCAATGTATTTCCCTTCCTTGGAAATTAAAAATTGTACTAATTACTAGCTATATTACTGTAAATTCAAATAGTCTTTTTATTTATTTATTTATTTAATTTTAGGGAAGGGTCTACCGGTTATTCAGGGTCTCACTACTAGATCAGACTTATAGTGATCTGCCTGTTTTCAGCCTCCCAAGAGCTGGGATTACAGGTGTGCACTATCACACCCAATCTGAATTGCAATCTCAGCATGAATTAGGGCAGGGCTGGCATGCAGGCCTGGGAATCGAACTCCCAGCCCCTCTACCTGCTTGCAGGTGCTTTCATTTGTTGAGATTTTTGGCCATCCCTAAAGCTTTTGACTATTACTATGATTAAAGTGTCCGTGTTCCTCCAAAATGCATGTACTGAGGAAGAAATGAAAAGGCAAGTAAATACCTAAAAAATGCTTCACATCACTAACCATTGGAGAAATGCAAATTTCTCTAACAACATTGAAGATAACATTTCACCCCAGAGAGAGAACAGCTATCATAAAGAAATCAACTAAAAATGCTGGAGAGGCTGAGGGTAAAAAGGAACCTTTCTTCACTGCTGGTGGGAATGTAGACTGGTACTGCCAGTGAAAATCAGTGTGGATACTTGTCAAAAAACTAAGACTAGAAATCCCATTCATTCCAGCTATTCCACCTTCTGGGAATTTTCCCAGAACAACTGAAAGCATCATATCAGCGATATAGGTGCACCCATGTTTATAGAAACATAATTTCTCATAGCCAAATACAGGAAATAGCCAAAATAGCCACCACCTAAGGTTATATTTTTATACAATGGAGTAATACTCAGCTATAAAGAAAGACAAATTCAAAGCCTTCATAGGTAAATGGATGCATTTAGAGACTGTACTCTTTTTTTATTTAAAAAAATTTTTTTTGCAATATCAGGGATTGAACTCAGGATCTTGAGCTTGCCAGGCAAGCACTTATTCTACTGAGTTACATCCTCAGTCCCTAGAGACTATATTCATAGGTGAAATAAACCATATTCACATGTGCAAGTATCATAATGTCTCCCTAGTGTAAGAATCCAAAAAAAGAAATAAAACTTGAACGTTATAACATACAGTTAAGTGGGAAAAAATGTAACTTTAAGGATTATATAATGAAGAGGAGAGAAAAGATAGGAAAAAGGGTAGGGAGGAAAGTATGAAAGCATATATGCAGGATGAGTGAGGTGATTGTGCTAAGACTATCAGTCTTTTGAAAATAGCTGTTAATTTATAGCATTCTCAACTTGACTAAATCTGTATACTGTTATCTGTGAACTAAGCGACTACATTGAGGACAGAAATGTGTAATACTGAAATACCTGTCGCCTTGCCCTTCTAAATGTGTCCTGTTTCTAATGTCATACTAATTATTACTATACTCTCTTTGTAATATTTCTTTTATTAAAAAAAAGTAATAAAAAAGAGAAACAAACAAAAATTTAAGATTTCTTGAAAGCATGGGGTAATATTCAATCATATGTCCAATCTTATACAACTATATCTGCTAATCTGAGCAAGTTTTGACAATAGAAATAGATAATATATCAATCATTATTAGTCAGCTATTCTTGTTTTGAAAATCTGTAACATATATATTTTATGTTACCCAGTTTCATTGTCTTTTTCTTGCTTTCGTTTTTACTCTTCAAAATAAAATAAATTTATAATAAAAAACTCAAGAAAAAAGATTACAGCAAATTGATTACATGATCAATCTTCAAGTGTACATGCCTTCAATCTGAACAGTTATTCCATTATTTTTACTACTCTGAAGCAATTCTGAAGGACCTTTTCCATAGCATCTTCAACTGTGCTATTGTACATACCTTGATGCCCTGAGTTCATTGAAAATGTTTACTTTTCAAAGTTCTTCTTCTTCTTTTTTTTTTTTTTTTTCTTATAATGTATTTCTTACTTGAT
Source organism: Myocastor coypus (assembly GCA_004027025.1). Classification (NCBI taxonomy): domain Eukaryota; kingdom Metazoa; phylum Chordata; class Mammalia; order Rodentia; family Myocastoridae; genus Myocastor; species Myocastor coypus. Next base: position 26,557 of record PVJA010028021.1, read on the forward strand.
CTCACTATGCAGCTCAGACTCATGGTGATTCTCCTGCGCTCAGCCTCCCCAGCACTGGGATTACAGGCATTCACCATCATGCCTGGGCTCAGTGGCCAGCTCAATGAACCTGGAAGACGGGGTCAACACGGAAGATTTTAAGGTCAATGACTTTAGACAAGAGGTAGAAGTTGCATAGAGGCAGAGGTGGTGAATAATGAGTATGAAGACACATCGTGAAGGTGACAAATGGCTTCAGTATTCACTGTATAGACGTCTAGTAAATCACTAGTAAAGACACAAACAAGACTTCCTGAACTGCTTCAGGGTGTGAGAAGGGATACGAAATAAGTGAGTTCGAAGAAAAAGGAAATAATTTCAAGGAAATTCATGACAAAAATTTTACTTCAATATTTTAAATTTTAAAACATTAGTTTCTGCACACTTATCTTAAATCCCTATAAATTAAATATCATGGTAATGTAAAAGAACAACTGTTTTTTTGTTTTGTTTTGTTTTGTTTTTGAGACAGGGTCTCGCTATGCAGTTGAGGCTGGCCTTGAGCTCACTTTTGTAGCCCAGGCTGGTCTCAAACTCGCACCAATCCTCCTGCCTCAGCCTCCCGAGTGCTGGGATTACAGGTGTGAGCCACCATGCCCGGTGAACAACTGTTTTTTCACGCAGTAAATTTTATTTAAGAAATTTTATTTAAACAGTTAGGGTATATAGTTAAGGTAATTAAATCAATAAATAGCTATTATACAAGCTTCTACTGGTGTGGTATTCAGGGTCCACTTAGCCATAGCTTTTAGCTTCAGATGCCTCATGGGGTGCAATTAAGATAACAGCCTGGGCTGTTTTGACATAAAGGGTAGGGGGGGTATCTATGAGACTAAGGCAGAGGCCTTCATTGTTTGGTGGCTGATGGTTAGAGGTCTCATGTCCTCAATGTATAAAACTTTCCTTAGGGCTGCTGAGGATCCTGGAAGCATGACAGCTGGATTCTCTCAAAGAAAATGACCTGCAGAGGACATGAGATCTCTTCAATACTCATCACTGCTATATTATGGACTTATAAGTTCGTATTTCTATTAGTTAATTATCTACTATCCAAACAGCTTTGTCTCCTTTAGGAAATAAATTTGTTTAGGGTGCTAACAGTTGGAATATTCCATGAAGGAAATATTCTCTTTATTTCCTTTTCCCTTCATTCATCTCTTATCCTATTCTGACTGCCCTGTGCCTGGATCCCCTAGAATATTGTAGATGTGTCACTTGATGACAGGTATCTTTGTAGGTCTATGTAGTCATGGGTTTTCTATAACATTAACTGGATTGTAGGTAATGAGTTATCCATAGTTTGTAACCCAATGGTGGGCAGGATCCAAGACATGATAGGTGGAAAGGGGACAAGAAAAATGATAATAATAAAATGATA
>PVJA010028022.1:7594-28075 GCA_004027025.1 Myocastor coypus
AGTTTTCATGGGCAGATTCGGATGGAGATTAGTTTCCAGAGTTTTTTTTTTTTTTTTTTTGCCAGTAACCATTCAGCCATTCTGTCACTCCCTTCACTGTATCGTGAGGGCCCTCTGAGGTCATTGTCACAGTAGCTACTACTAAGTAACTGAAGCACATCCCCAAGTATATTTCTCAAAAAAGTGCATTTGTAATAGAAATTCACAATTTTTTTGAAGTGACAACTTTTGGAACTTGCATGGATATTACACTTGAATTGCAGTACACATGCAAAAGTATTTTTTCTCAGAATTTTGCTTTTTGGTCATTTTTCTTTCAATTAATTACTTTTTAAGTCAAATATATTGGTACATAGTGGTGGTACAGGGTGACATTAGCTTGTGGGTTTGATCCACATGCATATCACAGCTTGAACTTTTTTGTGCTTCTTCTCCCCTTTCTTAGTCTCGCTGTCCTTCATCAATCACCTTCCCATCTCTACAGAGTCTACATCTACTTTTCTGCACTTGAACATGGCTCTTTCATTTTGCTTCTCAAATTAATTATTTGTGGCTCTTTCCTGTTAGGAAAAAATGGGAATACTCATTTTTTGTGATTATCTTTTACCTAGCAATATGTTCTCAATATCCATCCTTTTTCCTAAAAATGAAATTTGGCCTTCTTTATAGCTGTGTTACTATATTGCTCATCCAAAGCACATTGTCCTTACCCTGTCATTTGTTGAAAAATGGACAGTCGACCTCTGTGATTTACTCATTGTGAGGTGTGCTGCCATAAAAATAGATATTTGTGTATCACTGCAATATGGCATTTTTAGCTTTGGGGGGAAAGATCCCCCAAGAAGAAATGACTGAGTTCAATGAAATTTCTATTTGTAGACATTTAAATAATCTCCACGCTGATTTACAAAGTGATTTTAATAGTTTCTATTCACACAAACAACATAGAAGTGTTATTTTTTCCTCCCATATGCTTCGCAGTAGTTGTTCTTTTCTTAGTTATTTTTGTTGTTGTTGTTTCTGTTAACAATACTTACTGGAACAATGTGGAATCTCAGTGTGTTGTGATTTGTATTTGTTTTATGGCCAAAGATGCTAAACATTCTTTTTCCATTATTTATTGGACATTTGTAGTTTTCCTCTTGTTAACTGTCTAGTCATTACAATTGGCAATTCTTTGATTGGGTCTTTTGTACAGGGCCCATTTTTTTTTTTTTTTTTTTGAGTGCTTTAGATTTTCTAGGTATCATTCCTCTGTCTGAGGGGTAGCTGATAAAGATTTTGGCCCAGTCTGCAGGTTGTTTTCCCTTCACTCCATTGGTACCACTTGTTTATTCATAGTATTTCTTGTATAATCAGGGTTTGGTTCAGAAACTCTTTACCTTTGTCTAAGTCCACAGGAGTTCTACAAAGTTATTTTTTTTTTTTCTCAGCAGATCTAGTGTTTCTATTTTTCTATGTAGGTCTTTGATCAATTTTAATTTGACTTCATTACAGTATGAAGATGCTGATTAAGATAAAAACCTCTGTAAAACTATTTTTCTCAGAATCATTTGTTTCAAAACTATCTTTTCTCTAATGTGTATTATGAGTCATTTTGTCAGGACCAGCAATATAGCTCAGTAGACTAAGGGATTGCTTAGGTAAGTACAGGGGCCAGAGTTAAATCCCTGGCACCAAGTGCCATCCTGGTCCTGCATGCAGGTGTGCTGAAGAGGCAATGGAGTCAGGGCACGGTGGTTCACACCTCTAATTCTAGCACTAGAGAGGCAGAAATCAGGAAGATCACTGTGAGTCCAAGCTGCATAGTGAGACCAATGCATACAAACACACACAAGAGAGAGAGAGACAGAGACTTTAAGAAACTCATTTTGTCAAAAATCAGATGGCTAAAGGTTATTCTATTCTGCTATGCTGTGCTATGCTACGGTATTATTCCATAGATCTGAGTTTGGATCAATATCATGATGCTTTTATATCTTGTAACTTTGCAATTAACTGGAAATCTTAGATTGTTTCCTGTCCTGCTTCTGTTGTCCAAGATTGCTTTAGCTATTTTGAGTTTCTTCTCATTTCACATAGGTTTAAAATTATTTTAACTGGTTCTGCAACAATAGTGTTGGTATTTTAATACTTTTTGGCATTTGTTGAATCTATATAACCTTTTTCGCGATATAACCATTATGATATACTGGTTCTTCCTATAACAGAATGAAGGGTTGTCTTTCCTTTTTTCAATGGACTCTTCAAACTTTTCTCAGCATACTATAGTTTTTGTTATAGATAATTTCATTTCCTTGGTTATGTTACTTTCTATGAATTTAATTTCACTGAAGCAATTGTGAATATGTGATTGTTTTTCTTGTGTCTTTCTCAGTGGATTTATTCATGGTTTACAACAATGCTATTGATTTTATGCATTTATTTTATATTATGTCATTTTGCTGAATTTGTTTATATATTCTGAGTCTTCCAAAGGAGATGTTAGAAATCTATTCTGACTTCTTCCTTTGCTATTCAAATCCTTTTTGTTTCTCTTGCTTAATTTATTTAGCCAAAGTTCTGAAAGTTCAATGGGAACACTTTCAGGTTTTCTACATAAAATGCAATGTTGGCAGTCATCTCTATGTAACTCTTTTACATTACTTTCCTAGGAAGTCTTTGAATGTCAATTTTCATTGGAGTTCTCATGGTGGATAGATATTGTTTTGTCAAAGCATTTTTCTACATTAATTGAAAGGATCATGTTATCTGTACCCTTACTTCTGTTTACATATCGTATTGCCTTTATTGTTTTATTGATGTTGAAACTTCCTTTCACACCTGGGATGAAAACAATTTGGTTAAATGTATTTTATTTTTTTAAAGAGAACAAAAATATTAAAAAGAAAAAAAAACAATTACAAAGAGTACAGAATTTCACTAAACAAAATAATAACTCTACCTTGGTTGTTATTTTGCATATTACTGTCTTCAACTTAACTGTACATATTACAAGATATAAATCTGCAAAATTGGTCAAAAAGTTATAAATAATTTAAAAATACAGAGAAAAATAAGCATTAATTGCTCCTTTCAATAGCAATCAGCAATCAGCAGCACAATTGTCCAAGCCATCCTGTATACATACATACATACATACATACATACATGTATCTTTTTCTCTTCCTACTTTCTTTTGTCCTTTCCCTCATTCCAGTGCTTCATTCCCCTGGGACAGTTTCTTTCCCTTTCACAGTGTCTATTATACCATTCACATATCATTTGCTCTTACAGGTTCTTATACTACTGAGACAACAAAATGTTTATACACGTACATCTTATTTTATTTTATTTATGAGTATGTTCTCTAGTTGCATCTATTTATCCTCAAAAGCCTTAAGTTTTTGTTTCTCATCCTTGAGTAATACTCCATTGTGCAAAAATACCACAACTTTTCATCCTTTATTTAGTTATTGGATTTTGGGACTGTTTCCAAGACTCAGGTGTGGCAAACTGTGCTACTATAAACATAGCGGCCCATGCATCACTGTGGTATGATGTTTTCAATTATTCTTGAAAAATCCCAAGAGGGTAATACCTGGGTCTTTCCAGTACTTTCTTCCATTTTATTGGTATCTTGTTAAAGATTTTTGTCTATATGTTCATTGAGGAAATGTTTATGTAATTTTCTTCAAAAAACTGTCCAGTTTTTATATCAGCATAATTCTAGTTTCAAGGAATGAGTTTGCCAGTGTTTCTTCAGTTGCAATTTTATTAACGATTTTGAGACATTGACATTAATTCTTCCCAAAATTCCTGTCTGCAGTCAATCCACTGAACTATTCCCAATTACCAAGATAATTCCAACCAATGTACTACTTAATATCGTATAATATTTATTCTCAATATCACACATCCTAGATGAGCCAACTCCTCACATCCCACCTCTGAGCACCCAGGGATTTAGGGGACATCTTGCTAAATTACATAACATCATGCTTGGAAAAATTGTCAACAGACAGAAAGAAAATAGCAATATCCATGCAATTAGAAATGAAAATGGCAAACCCAGAATAGGCACCACTGAAATTCATATGATTAGATGCTTCTACTTTGTAAACACATAGTTCAATAACTTGAGATTCCAAAAGAAATGAGCAGATTCCTAGGCATATATGAATAACCAAAACTGAAACAGAGAGATTCAAAGAACCTAAACAGCCCAATATCTGGCAGTTAAAAATTGGACTTGAAAGCAATAAATATGAAGAGATAACAAACTCTAAATATATATTTGCATGGAAAATGAGATAATTTCTTCTGAGAGATTTTGGCTTCCTGTTGATTGTACTATTCTCATACACAGTTCATTTACAGCTTGTGTGTTTATTAAGGAGCTGTATTTCTTTTAGTTAAGACACAATTGCCCTGTGATTTTTTATTCAATCTGTCTATGTTTTTCTCACTGGGAATTGAGGTCATTTACGTTGAGCATTATTGCTAAAAATTATTTTATGATTCCTGTCATTACCTTATTATTTTGTTACTATTTTTTTTTTTTACCTTTTCCTTTGGATTCGCTGTTAATATTACTTGATATATTCATTATTTTAGGCTCTTTGGAGTTTTGACTTCATTATGTCGGTCTAGGATTTACTTGACTCATTTAAGTAGTATTGTTTTAATGAAAATGCATTTCTTAAGGTGCTTTTGACCATAGAAGGTCTTTCTTTATCAACTTCGAAAGAGTCTTTCAAGACATATTAATCTTGGTTGAAAGCCATTTCCTTTTAGGACTTGAAGATCTTCAAGATCTCTCTGGTTTAAGATATATTTTTTAAAGTCTGCTTTCAGTTAGATAATTTGCTTTTGTAAGTTTTAAGCTGCCTTCCTTTCCAAGTTTTTAGAACTTTGTCTTCAGGTTGGATTTGTGATTTGTAACTATGTTGTGTTTTGAAGAAGATATTGCCAGGTCATCACCATTTGGGGTTTTATATATCTCATTTACCTAGAAGTTGAAATTTTAACCTCAAATTGGGAAATGTTCTCCCATGAGTTTTGTAAAATAATTTTTATTTTTCATTTTGTGTTCTCTTCTAATTTTTCAACAGATTGTTTTCTTTGAGCTATCTGTGGCCTCGTTTTCTAAAAGAGATCTCTCAGAATGTGTTGACCTCCGTCATTCTTTCTTTCTTTCTCGTTTTCACACTGTCTCTTGCTATTGATTCTTTCTGTTGTCCATGCTGTCAACAATATACTGGATTGCTTTTCGGTAACTGTTATGGTTTGGGTCCAGATGTCTCCCCAAAGCCGCACAAAGGCATAGGACATTTACAAAGGTGGCTGAATCTAGACGGCGTGATGCTGAGATTAAGTACCTTTGATTGGTAAACCAGTCCACTGTTTGGTTTGGCCCAGTTCTGGCTAGGATTAAGAGTGTGAATGCTACACCTACCAAAGGGCTCGTAGGCTGCAGATAATCCAACAAAAGAGAGAATCTCCTCTCTCCATGGTTACTTTTGCTGCCTTCTGAGTGTCATGAACTGTTTTCTTACAAATCATCCTCCCTAAGAGCTGCTTGATTTACAAACTGTGTGCTGAATAAGCCTTTTCCCTCTTAATTTTGCGTTTAGGATATTTTGTCCCAGGAATAAAATTTAGATAAAACATTATTTTTACACAGTCCTTAATTCTGCACTAAATGATGACCTAAAATCATTTTGAATGATCTACAGAGATCATTGGTTAATTCACCCAATTTATTGGTCACTTTTAATATCATTTTCCATATTATCAATAATATCTCTTATCTGTTAAGTGATAGTATCTTTGACTTGAACATCAGCTGAATAGCGTCATCTTCTGGATTTTGTATCTTCTTTTGTTCCTTCATGCATTTCATACATTTATAATTTTTACTTACTCTCCCCCATTAGTGCCCACGGGAGCTGCTTTTGTTAAGAATTTTGGAGGTGATGTGTTGCTTCGTTTACTCATGTTTCTATTGTTTGTTTACTTAAGTTTGTAGGTCTAAGTGTGTATGTGTGTGCGGAGCTTCAAGTGGAGTGGAAAGCTGTATGAATATTATGGAGATAGCTTTACTTAGTTTGATTCCCAATGATGTGAGCTTAGCTTTGATTATGTTTTGGTATTTATATACATTTTCAAACTATCAAGCATTGTAAGATCAAAACTGGTTGCCATGTTTGAAGAAAAGAACCCTTATTAATTATATTAATATATAAAAGGCAATTATATATCAATCATATAATTAAGACTGGGTTTAATAATTTCAGCCTTTTTTCAGATATTCATAAATACAGGATATATTGCCTCAGACAGGTTGGCTGGGTTACAGAGGGTGATAGAAACCAAAAGAAGTAAGAAAAGGAAGGGAATAGATTAGAAAGAAGAGAAGAAGAAAAGGATAACAGTAAAAGAAAGAAAGAAAAGAGATGGAAGCTTGTTGATGGTTGCTTTATTACTAGAGTAAAGGGCTAGTTAAGAGGATGTTTGTGAGGGGCTTTATAGCAGCAGATGAAGGGAGGCAGAGAGAGGAAAGTATGATTTGAGCTTCAGAAAGGCTATGAGGAAGTTGAAATCTATTGATATGCTGATACAAATCTTGTCTTGAATTATTTGTACGCACAATTTTTGTGATGGCTACACTGACTGATGTATAAATGCCGACAACAAAGAAAAAGGAAAAATGATAATAGCAAAAGCAATTAAAATTCCTTCTCTCACTCATTTAAAATGTGATCTGAATTCAACAGATGTCTTCTTATCTTCATGTCCACGAATGGAGAAACTGGATCAAAGAGGGTGTGGACATCGGCAGGTTCTGGCTCTTTCATTCACTGTGCACAGGACAGATCGGTTCTGTGTGCATTGGTGCTGCTCTCCTCCTCCTTCTCAGCCCACTGCTCCAGCCATCTATTTGCCTACAACCCTGTCTCAGAGTGAAGTGGCATCTGAGCCACTTCCCACCTCCTGTCTACTCTCTGGGCTGTGCACCATGTACACTCTTCTTTGCCCCTGTGGACCTGGCTGACTGGAAGCTTTGCCTAAGTTTTATGATCAGACACTTTGAACTGAGTTAGGGCAAGAGGGTGCAGTAGTCCTGGAAAGCCAACACTCACTGATTTCTGTGAGTATTGTCTAGACCTCTGCTCCTTTCTCTCTGCCTACTGTTCTTGAGGCTCCAGGTAAGTACAGGGCTTCAGATTCACTGGACAATCCGTCTTTCTGGCTCTTGGTTTTCTTCTTCCGTGTACTCCAGAAAGCATAGTTTCACTTCTGTATCTGTGAGCTACGTGGTTCCCAGAGCTTCACTTGCTCTGCAGCCTTTGGCCTGTTGGCTGGTGGTGGAGGTAACTGGAGGAGCCTTGCACACAGGACAGGAGTCATCTCATGTTTGCCAGTGCAATGAGTAAGCTCCTGCTCTGAAGATGCACCAACTATTTTGCTGATCAGAGACTTAGAGGGCACTCCGTGAGGCACAGGTTCCCACTGACTAACCCGGTCCTGAGTCATTGCTAAGCCTTTGCTCTGTACTTACTCAAGAGCCCACAAGTTCTAGTACCATCTGTTCTCTAGGTGATTTACTGTCTTCAATTTTTCTGATGTTCCAATTTGGGAGTATCTCACTGTCTAAATTTTATCTCTCAGCAGATAAGGAGAATAGCAGAGGCACTTATTCCAGTACTCTGGGCACTGTTACAATACTGGCTTCTTCCCTCACAGTGTTGGTGGTGCAGGGTGCAAAGTGGGATTCCCTACTTCCCTTTCTAACCCTTCCCCCATACGGACTTCACTCTAGTACATTTCTCCTTCAGGGTGACTTTGTCCCTGACCTTGCTTTCCACCCCCATTTCCATGGCTTGCACCTCCCAAAGACCTTCTCCTACTTTCTCACACACCTGTGCATCTCATCACCCATGATCTAGCTTTCGGTTTCCTCAGAATTTTGCAGTTCTTCTTCTTTTGAGCAATAAAGATAGATAATTAACTCTAATTAGTAACTTACATTTTTATATTTTCCCCCTGAATTTTGCTTGCGTAGTTTAGTTTTCCATGTTAATGAGCTACTTTGTACCAAAACAATTATTATTTTATTTTCTCGTCTAAGAAGCTTTTAAGATATTATTTTATTGTGTTATTTTTTGACATTATGTCTAATTGTGCATACATTTTGAAAGAAATTGTACCATATTGGCACTTAGTCTTTTCTTTCTGAAGGGTAATGTTTCTTTGAGTTAGGGAAATACTGGTAACTCCTTAGAACTAATTTTACCACACAATAATTGTTTCTTCTGTGCTTACTCTGTCGTCTCCATGTTTAAATTCCTTTACTGATATCAATTCTGATCTATAAACTTCTTTGTTTTTCTCTAGTAAATCTACCTCATCTTTTCTGTAAACATTAAACTGTTCATACCAAGACTATTCTTTACTATGTGTTCACTAAAGTTTGTTTTTCCAGCTTTTATTTTAATACAAGTTTTACTCCTTGAGTTAGATATGTATTAAAAATATATAATGTCTGTGTCTCAAATGATGACATTGTATAATTAATGTGCGGAACTGTAGTTATAGTATCATAATGTACACTAAAGTCATCTGATCTTCCAGTTTTGTCTCTATTCTCTGGTTGAAGTCTGAAGTTCATTCATCTTTGAATATATTGTTTAACTGATTCCCTTCAAAAATCTGGGTAGCTCCATGTACAGTGACAATTCCTCTTTAGAAGGTGGATGTGACACCTGTAGACTGATGAACTCTGTGTTCCACACAGGGCTTCAATGAATCTCGGATTCACAAACTCACAACACAAACTTCAGCATACATAGGTTGGATCCATGATCTCCCGAGCTACAGTTCACCATTTTACAAAACTTAGGAATTTGCTTCATAACTTTTGTTTTCCATGAATGATTTCCTTCCTTCTAACATTTTCCGCATGAAAGTGCATGATATTCAGCAATTATCATCAATCTTTCATTATAGTAAGATGGGTTTCCCATACAAATTCAAGCATAAAATCTATGGTATGTTAAGCCCTGTGGTGTATATATTAAAGTTATGTGGAATGTTTGAAGTGTATTTGAATGTGGACAGATTACTACCAAGTAACTTTGTGCCCATATCACTTAGTAACTCATTTTATGTGGTATTGCCTTATTAATTATTTAAAATATCTGATTCACTGTTCAAAATACATATTTCTAATTTTATTTTTTCATTGGGTTTTTTTCTTTCCTTTTATTTTATTTTTGCAATAATTAGTACATTGTATATTGTTGTCTTTGTTGTAATTATTCAGACTGCAAGAGGCAGACATGATTTCTTGTCTAAACAACATTGGTACAGATCTTTCTTTTCATTGCACAAAGAGAAAGTATCTGTACATTCAGTCCAATAGTCCATAACAATAGTGGATTATCCGCTCATCTGGAATTATCGGAAGCTGTTGACAAGCATTTTACAATTAAGCATATTAACATGGCTTTCCTTTTTATGTCTCCTGGTTAGACTTTTCTGCTGGATATTTAAGACCAAGATAAAGCAGACCTATGTTACAAAAAATGTAACTTTTGTATATGAAAAGGTCAGTCAGATCCCTTCAGGATTTGTCCTGAAACCATGTGCTGCCATTTGCAGAACTTTAGTCAGTGTCAGCCATCTGGATGAATCATAGCCATTGCTTGACCATTTTGCTCTCTGTGAAAGCCTGAGAGAATGTTTGCTCTCTAGGTGATTCTCCTTAGGTACACAGCACATCATCGATCACTTTCCCCTGTGGCTCCATAATCTCCTTGAACAGGAAATTTGGGACTCCACTGAGTTATAGGCTGTTACAGTGCAGGTCCTTTTATGTTCTGTGTCCTCACTGACCTTGAAAGGCTAGGGCCAAAATATTGGCTATTCCCATATCCTTTGTTTTTATCTAATTATTTGGTCTACCAACTTAAGTTGTTAACTCTCCAAAAGAGAAGCTTAATGATATTATTCCCTATAACATAGGCAGTCAAGCTTAACATCACTATCTTGCTGAGTATCAAATGCCTTAGACATAACATGAAATAGGTACTTTCCATCAATTGTTGATATTCTAAACTTTAAATCCCTACAAAATGTGAAAAAAATGTGCATCACTACACAAACATTTAGGGAACTTAACCATTTACAAAATTGTAGTGGTTCACTACTATGACCTTTTTTGCTTGTCTCAGATTCTTTTATTACTTTCTTTATTTCTTCATTTTTTAGTTTTAAATAAACATTTACTTGAGAGAGAGAGAGAGAGAGAGTATAGCAGTAATTGATGTGACATTAGAAATAGTGCCTAATTAGAAGACCAGAGTGATAGGTATTCTAAGAATGATTTTAGTGTTACACAATTCTATCCTCAGTGCATTGGGAAAATAAATATAGCTGGAATGAGAAGTGAACTACTGAGTTTCTAATAAATATGATAAGTGGCTTTTCTCTTATTACATTAAAACTTTTTCATTTTGTACTTCTCCATCTTGACTATGATATTTTTAGGAGCAGATACTTTTATTTGTCTTCTTTAGCATTCATTTAGCTTCTTACATATGAAAATTAAATATTTTTATTTTATTTCAAAGGTTTTATGCACTAATTTTTCAAGTATATATTTGTGGGGTTTTGGCTTTTTTCATCCTTCTGCAGATTCCACTATGTAAATATTCTTTATTTATTTATTTTATTTATGTACGTTTTGGGGCTCAGGATCACACTCCTCCCCTGTGCTTATGAGGCAGACACTTAGACCACTGAACTATATCTCTGGCCATCTTATACAGTTGAAATTCCTCTGGTCAATTGCAATTTGTGTCATTGTATTTTTTGACTCTATAATTTCCACTTGACTCTTTAGTTATTTGTGTATTTATTTATATATTAGATTTATTCTATGAGATATGTTCTCTGACATCATTAAAATATTTCCATATGTCTTCTTTTATTCATTGAATATAGGCATAATGTCTGAAATTTCTGTGTGCCCAGGATTGCCTTTGAGTACACTCAAAAGCAGTTTCTATAGCATGGATTTTCACCTTTGATTCCGATTGCATTTTCCTGCACCATTACACTATAATTATAGTTTTGATTGAAAGTAGAAGCTTTTGAATAATGGACCACAGCTGTGCTACAGCTACTCAGTTGTTCCCAAGACTTGCCACTCCCAGATGAGTGACTTGGCTGACCAGGGAAGTCTGTTTGTGCACACCGTGTCATTTTTCAGACAGCACCCTTGGGCCCTGCGGTCTGTCCAGCCATCAGAGACAGGTTGATCTCAGGAGCCTCTTGACAGCAATGGTGGTCAGTGAGCACTACTAAGCTTTGAATTTGTCTGCTCTGTTGGCATCACGTCCAGCTATTACTAATTGCTAGTTGGTTATTTTAGCTTTTTTATTTTTTGTTTTTGAGAACATGCTATGAGCATAAATTGCTTTACAATCTGACGCAATTTGAAGAGGGCAACTCTGCATGAGCAGGCATTGCCTGCCTCTGTAACTTGCTCCTATCTCAGGAAGGAACTTTGGGTTCTTGCCCTAGCTCTCTGATAAATACCTAGTGAATCCAATTCTTTGCTTGGTGCTGATATTGCCATGGTACAACCACCCTTCTGTAGTTTGACTACTTTTTAAAGTATAGCTTGCCAGTGCCACATACCATTTGTCCCACTGAAGAGAGCCGCAGACATCTCTTTCCTTATAGTCTGTCTGGTCCCCTGGGCAGAAGAGCTAAGCTATTGCATACAGACCCATAGACCTTGTGAGAAAGACATTGGATAGGGGTGATGGCCTTTGATCATGACTTGGCCTTTTCATTCTAATGTGCTTCCCCTCCCTGCTCCCTAGAGTCCAATTAAAGAATGTCTGGGATACTTAATCTGTTGTGTTTGTATAAAGCGTATGTTTGTGAATGGAGGGAAGCCTGATCCACTTACCTGCTGTTCTCAGCAGATGAAAGGTTCTGCTGGACTTCCATCCCATTCCACAACTCTAGAGTGATGCCTGGAGAACTTGGAGCCTGACTGTCAGAGCCACAGAGTCCAGAAAACAGTTTCTTTCACCCTAAACTGGGTATGGGAGTAGATAATGGGCATAGATCATAGCTAAAGAGGCACACAAAATACATTATTGCTTTCCTGTCAATAATTAGTAGACTTCCTTGAATAAATATTACCTCATTTGCCATTTGAAAATATTTGAAATAATTTGAAATATTATGTTGCTAATATTAATGTTGCTTACAAATTAATTTATTATGTCACTGGGGAGAAACTGCCACAACTGCCTCTCCCAGGTTCTGCAATTTAGAGAACAAATTTTGACTGCGTACATTTAACTCAAAAGGTGTTAAAATTTGCTGGGGAGGAATCCACATGGATTTGTTTTGGCTATAGCAGCAAGAAATGAATGAAGTTCATATTTCACTCATATTCTAGTAGCAAAATATGGCTAGATAAACAAAAGCCATCGATTTCTGCCCACAGTCTGAAGACTTCTGACACTGTGTGGAAGCAGAAAACAGGGGTCAAATGAGAACTCCTTCTCCCATCTGCCCCGCAGTCCTTGGAGAGTCTGGTTCTTAGTCATTTCAACTACTCAAGCACCTTACTCTAGGGGGATAATTTGTATTTGTTGTTTTGGGTTCTGGTTTCAGCTTCTTTCTTAATATAATATACTATCTTCTCAAGACACTTCTTCTCTAGTGGTTACTCCTCTTTTGTCCTACGGACAGCTAAAATTTCCCATAACCATTTTTCTTCTCCACTTTTGAGGTAGTTCAGCCCCTGATACAGTCTTCCCTGTCACAGCTGATGCTGGAAAAATCTCTGCAGTGTTCATTTTGCATTTAACTGCATTTGATTTACCTGTGATTATGTCCTAGGACTCTCAGAAATTGACCATGATTTCTCAAATACTGTTTCCTTAGGCAGTCACTGTGATTGATTGCAAAGCACCCCCTGCTGTGGGTTATAATCAGTCTTTGGTTCCTTGCCACTAGCCTTGTTCTCCACTCACTCTGCTGACCACAGCCTTCGCTAGCCATTGCTTAAACAACAAAATCCTTGCTCCTCTCTGCTCCCTTTGAACACACTAGAAGCACAAAGAAACGTGTGTTGGGTTGTTTTTTTGTCTACTGCTGACAGAATTTTTTACCAAATTTTAGCTCTAACCTGTCTGAATTTATTAAAAATGTGAGATGGGGATTAGGGTGCAATATACTCTGAGGCAACAATTCTCTCTAAAATCTAGAAAATATTACTTTCCGCACAGTAAGTTGCAGAAAAGAGCTAAAGCTTCAATTCACAGTTCATCCCTATTTCATCAAAAGAAAAAAATCTACAGCTAAGTATGTCTGATGCACGCATTGTGATATGCAATATTAAAATGAGACTATTTGTTGACTTTTATTGTCAAGATGTCTGAAAGAGACAACAGACTCATTCATTTCGCCAAGATCATTTTCAAGCCCTGGGTGCTTTTGGACACTAGAAAAAACAAAAACAAAAACAAAAACAAAAACAAAAACAAAAACAAAAAAAAACAAAATTAAATAGTGGGCATGGAGAGATAATTATTTCTATTTCTCTTTAAATAATATAATTGTCCAATGAAAATTACATGTTTTATTACATAGGTCTTGCTCTAAGGCTCAACTACCCAGCAGATAAGTTTAACTATGAGACATGAAAAGTAAAGCCAGATTATTATGCTGAGCTATAAAAGGCTCATGTGACCAGCTTCTGACATTGCCAGTTCTGCCGAGAACCTACTACTATTTTGGAATATTGGATTATACCTACAGCTACTTTCTCTTTGTTCAATGAGGAGAAATATTTGTATCAAGAAAAACTGCATTAGTAAAAAAAAATATAATTATTCACATTTGTACACTATTTCTAATAGCTACAAATATCAAGCAGAAATATTTTTGTAATTTAAAAAAGAATACAGAAATATAAAAATAGCTTTTAAAATTGAAAGCAGTTTTTATCAAAATGCAAACTATGTTTTAATGTGAGACTATGTAATGAAATAGCATTTTATCTTAGATTTATTTATTTATTTATTTATTTATTTATTTATTTATTTAGCTTTTTTGTGGTACCTAAGATCAAACTCTGGAATTTGCACTGCCCAGGCAGGTGTTTATGCCACTGAGATATCTCCCAGGCCCTTAGCTTAGATTTTTATCTTGACAATTCCTGTTCTAAGAAAAAAAGGGCTGGGTGTGGTGGCGCATGCCTGTAATCCCAGCACTTGGAAGGCTGAGGCAGGAGGATCAGTGCAAGTTTGAGACCAGCCTGGGCCACAAAAGTGAGCCCAAGGCCAGCCTGAACTGCATAACAAGACCCTGTCTGAAGAAAAATATATGAAATTTTCTTTTTTTATCTTTTTTGAGACATGATCTCACTATGCAGTTCAGGCTGGCCTTGAGCTCACTTTTGTAGCCCAGTCTGGTCTCCCTCACAGTGATCCTCCTGTCTCAGC
This sequence comes from Myocastor coypus, assembly GCA_004027025.1. Lineage (NCBI taxonomy): Eukaryota > Metazoa > Chordata > Mammalia > Rodentia > Myocastoridae > Myocastor > Myocastor coypus. The sequence continues at coordinate 22,114 of PVJA010028022.1, forward strand.
CTTCCAAGTGCTGGGATTACAGGCACACGCCACCACACCTGTCTAGGAAATTTTTTTTAAGAGCATTAGAATTCTTAAGTGAACTTTATAGAGCAATTAAAAATAATGTATTTATATTGAATATTATTGATTTTTGAACAAATATGTGACTTTAAGTGGCAAACATTATTCTCAATGCTTTAAAATTTAGTATAGCTCAACTGACTTAACCATATGTGGCAAGTACTATTTTATCTCAATTTTAGAATTAATTAAAAAGATAACAGTGAAGAATTTCTAAAACATTCTTCAGTCACTTTGTGTCATAAAACGGTTTAAGGCAATATCCTTAAGAATAACATGTTTTATAGTGAGGAGTACTGGCGACAAAATCATTAGGGAAGCCTGGGTGTTAGAGGACTTTTAATGCTCATTTTTGAGAGGAAATTTTGTAGTGAACCAATTCGCTAAATTTTTCAGCTGTCAGTAAAATGATGGGGAAAGATAAAGAACTCAGATCACTCTCTGCTTTCTTCTAAAAATATTGGTTTATGGCTGGCAGGTACCCTCATTCTTTTCAGGAATACAAGACTGTGCACTTTACTGTCAAAAAGTGGACATTAAGTATATAAGGATTTTACTTAAAAGAAAGTTTAAGAATTTCCTTTTTATGAAGAAAAGTACTAGCTGCCATGTTTCTGTGGAATTTAACTCTATTTTTGGCATACACGACCTATTGGCCAGGGTTTCCCAAAAATAGAATCAACAGAAATATGTAAGGTCATTTATTAGCTGGGCTTACAGAATTAGAAGTGTGATAGTCCACAATGACAGCACTATTTTTCAGTAAAATTGTAAGGTTCCCATCCTTGACAAATTTGTACTCAGGCAAAAAAAAATTACACAGAATATTCACTCTAATATTGGTGAAATACAATGACAACACGTTGCATAGTAAGACTGAACCCGTCTATATGTTAAATGATAATTAAATGATTACCTGAAATAAAACCATTGTTTCCAAACAGGGAAGAAGGAAGTTGGGAAATTTGAAATAATTCTACATAAAATGTCCGTTAAGCTATTCAGCAGGTCTGTGAAGACTTGAAGGAAATAGTTGTTCAGACAAATATGTAAAAAGAGTCTTTCCTGTAAAGCAAAACAATTTAGGAAGATTTAGGACAATGAAAACACTAGAATGCATGTAATGTTATCCTGAACTAACTTTCTCTCTCTCTCTCTCTCTCTCTCTCTCTCTCTCTCTCTCTCTCTCTCTCTTTCTTTCTTTCTTTTTTCTTCCTACCTTTCTTTTTTTCTTTCTTTTTTTTCCTTTGGTGCCTAGAGATTTTCTCTTGTCTCAGACTTAATTTTTTTGGTGGCTATTTATGAGGAGGGCAATCATATATTCACTGTGTGAATGTTTGAATTCATTATGATTGCCCCATATTAAATATGATTGATATTAAAGGCCATGATTCAATCTGACCTTCAAAGTAAACAGGCTCAGGAAATCCCCTTTCTTTTATGTTTCATCTCTTCTCACTGTCTTGCTCTGTAACAACTTCAAAGGTTGTTTAAGAAAATGATGTGTGGACTTGTTAAGAACTTGATCTATTATTCAGGATGGAGGTAGTAGATTAATATCCCTGCCACCATTAGCCTACATAAAATATGTTAGTAATAAGTGGCAAGAAATTACAAGATCAATGACTGGAGTGAATATTAAATATAAATATCAACCTCTTTTGCTATAGTTTGAATTTATATGTAGAAATAATTTGTCATTTTGCTTAGTTTTTTAAGTTTTATATTTATTCCTTCCAAATATTTAGAAATGTAACTATGAGAAAATGGATTAAAAATAGTCTTTCACAATATAAATAATTTTTAGTAAATAGTACAATGGATAATATATGTGATTAATTAAGAGGTGCTTGTAAAATATAAGGGAGAACTTATTGAAGTTTCTAATATTTATCTAGGGAGTATAAAATATATAAATATGATTTTGACAGCCATTTGCATTTAAAATGTTTGATCTGGTAAACTCAAGCAAAACATTGTATTTGTTTTTCCGTAATGAACTTCCACCTGAAAAGGAAATTTTTTCAGGTCTTGATAGCATTTTATGGACAGAAGAAAATATTGGCTGAAAACTTTTATGTAGGAAAGACTTCAAAGGCCTAAATGTTTGTGTTTGTATGTGCATACATGTGTATGTATGTGTCCGTTTTAGTGTTTACCCATAATGCATTCCTCACAAAGAGAGTCAACATGAACTATACAGAAGAACAGAATGGAAATAAATAAATGTACCTCGAGTGATGTAATGAATAGAATTTTTAAATGACTAACAGCTAAAATTTAAAGTGTTCTGGCTTAGGTCTCAAATGCTCTCCAAAATCTCTTGTACAGAGAAGTGAGGTATTGGAAGGTGCCTAGACTCATCAGTGAACTAATGACACTAGCTTGAGGAGTTCATTGCTTCAGGTGGTGCTAAATGTTGGGACCTAGTTGGACATGGAGGGTTACCCGGGGTATGTCTTTAGCAAGGTGTGCCTTTTGCTCATCTCTGTCCAGTTCCCAGCTGCCATCAGTTGAGTAGCTTTCTCCCACCAGGTTCTTCCTTTATCCACTTTGTATATCAGAGACATACAGTCAAAGACTGACCTCTGTGAAACTGATGCAAAATAAACATCTTTAATTTGCGGCTGCAAGGTATTTTGTGCCAGCAATAAGACAATGATTAATGTCATGAAAATGAAGCAAAAATTGCCATCCTGCTATAAAATATCTTTTTATCTATGTATGTATGTATGTATGTATGTATCTATCTATATATCTATCTATCTATCTATCTATGAAAGTGGGGAAGAGGAGTTGGCACAATGAACAATATAAAGTGAAACTTTCCAGTTGTAAGAGTCATTTGTGGTTTCCTGGTGAACATTTATAGTTATATTCTCAGTGTATTATTCCATTGATCTGGTATTTAGAAGATTTTGCACACTAAAATTCCTTCTAAATGTTCCAGTCCAAGCATGAATGTGTTGCATTTTGCGAAAGCAGTGTTTCTCCATTGTTACACCCCTGGGCCAGGCCTCACAATCTTGGATCCGTCTGATTATGGGCTGAAGCCTCTATAATCTGAGAGGTAAAATATTGTTTTTTTCCTGTAACTTAACTTGCAGGTGTCAGGTATATTATGTCAGCAGTTCTGTATGAGAAGCCTAGTTTAGTAGAAATTTAGAGCATATGGAAAACTTATCCTCCACAATTTCAAGGTCCTAAGTGTGCTAATAGTTGAACATTTTATGAAAATACTTTATTTTCAAAAGAATAACAGTAATGAATTTTCACTTGACTTATTTGTCAAAAGCTTTTTGGAAAGACCTGAGCTTAAAGGAGGTAGGAACATGAAAATGCTTATACCAGTAGGAAGATAAATCGTTCAGCAATTAATCTGAATATCAAGCTTCTGATTTGCAGTGCAAGGCAATAAGAGAAGAAGTGTCACAAGGTAGTGAGTGATTAATGACCACTTGAGTTCCATTGGCAGTAATTGATACAGGCCTTCATGAATGAAGAAGTTATCTGATGACTTCCAGAAACAAGAGGTGAACCTGGGCCTGCTGCAGAAGGATTACATATGACAAAGGAACAGTGAAAGCTAAATCCCCTAGTGTAGTTAGCACTTTCTACTTGTTCAGAGTTACAGTTGGCAGTGTTAGGTTTATATGTATTAATTTCATTGAACTTCATTACCCTGCCAGTTAGGTGTGAACACTGATTTATAGAAGAAAAAACATGAATTCTGGAGTAAATAATTGAGCCAATGTCATGTAACTGTTAAGGAATGATTTAAATTATATTCAGTGATGCTAAGTATTGCTTCTCTTTTGTCACATCCCGCCAATATGCAGCATATTTAGAAGAAACAGTGATAGAAATCAGGCGATTCCATCATTTTAACGATCATAATTTCCACTTGTAGTACATTTTGGTTCAATAAAGTTTGATCCTTTAGAAGTTCTGAGTTTTTTGCATTCTAAGTCTTCCCTGAAGAGATTGGCTTTTGTTACAACATCACAAAAGTTCCATTAGTATTCTTATAGGTAGAATCTACAGTAGCTAAAATTCCCAGAAACAGAGAGGAGGATAAATGTGGCCAGGGATCTCAGGAAAAGGAAATGGAGAACAGCTGTTCAAGGGTCACAGAAGTTTGATGAGGCACAACTTCTCAAGATCGGCTGTACAGTAGTGTTCTTCCAGTTACTAATCCTTTAGTCCATACTTAAAATGTGTGAAGTGAATAAATCTCATTTTATGATTTTTTATCATAGCAAAATATTAAAAATATAAAGCTACATCAGAAAATCATTTCCTTCAAGAAATTATGTGACAATAAGTACACAGTTATATTTAAAATGCTGTAATTACCTTTATATATTACATACCTAATAAGTAATTGAGAGACATTTCCAGAAGATGAAAAAATTCAATATTTTTTATCAAAAATGGTGGTCATGTTTCTAATCTTCAAAGGTGGCAGTCACTAATCACAAATAAAATGTTGATGCATAACATCACCCATACTTAAATATTAAAAGTTTACATGCTCTATTAAGATTGAAGTTAAAATATGTTTATATATAGTCTCATATTTTCATACGTAGAAAGTCACAGAGGTAAGTGTTCCTACCCTAGGTAGGAAAAATCATATTCTCCTTAAATGCATTAGAGGGTTGAGTTTCAAAGGCAACCAACTGAGCTGAATTATAAAAAAAAATGACTGATGTCTACAAGGAGAGATTGAATACTGACTTGTGTTAATACCAGAACACACAAGGAAGGGTTGATCGCTATAAAAGATAGAGTAGATAGCAAAATAACAATTTTAATGATCTAGCAAGCCGAGTATAAACTGCTATCACTGTAGAATTCCTAGGAGTTCCAAGCCTAAAGAGTTTTGTTTACCTATGAGCTAATTTCCATAGGTTTCCCTTGGATTCAAGACAAAATTTTAGGCAGTGCAAAATGACTAAGACGGAGAGTGCCAATTGTTCATATAGAAATTCCAAAACCCTTCCAATTTCCAACTGCAGAAAGGAACAGAGTATTTTGTCTTATTAATTAAAAGCTGACTAATACACCAATAAAAATCCCACCAGAGCTTTATATAATTACTCCAGCATGCTCTATGTGCAAGTGTATGTTCTGTTTTGGAGAAAGTCACAGGTGCAGCTCAGAATGTGCACTCTGGCATTGTCAAATAAACACTCTGTAAAGGTCTACCAAATCCATGTCTTCACAAGTTTGATTTAATTATTTCTTTGCTGATTTTTTTTTTTTGCCTAGTTGATCTGCCACTTTGTGACAGTCATTGTAAGAACCCCCTTTATAATTTTATTACTTCTCATGTGATTTTCCATGTCTGTAAAAGTGTATCTTATGTATCTGAGTGCTCCTACATTGAGTGCATATATATCTATGATTGTTATCTCTTCCTCTTGGAGTTTTCCTGTAAGAAGTATGCAGTGACCTTCTTTATCCATTTTAAGCATCCTTCATTTGAAGTTGACTTTGGCAGCAACCAGAATAATTACCCCTGTCTTTTTCTGTGACAGAGTTCTCTTTCCTACCCTTTGACTTTCAGTCTATGAATTTCCTTTAGAGTTACATGTATTTCTTGTATGAAGCATATTGTTGGCTTTTGTCAAAGTGTACAAAATGACTCTAGTATTTATATGGAAAAATAAAGAACTTTAAAAAATGTTTGATATGAGACATTGGTCTCAAGAACCTTCAAAAGGTTCAGCATATTGATTATAGCACAATGTAATGCTAAAATTATGTTTGGAATACATGTCACTCCTGTCTTTTGATATGTACTGCTCCTGGTGTAAACTCAGTTACTGTCATTCTCTCAAGAATAGTTCTTGAAAATAAGAGGCTGGGCCAAAAACCATATTCTTGACAGGCT
>PVJA010028023.1:0-28050 GCA_004027025.1 Myocastor coypus
ATTTTATTTATTTATTTTTTTTAATTCTTGTTTCAGAACCTTTGTTTGTTTATTCATTCATTTTTATGGCTGGCTCAGCCCGCCCCCAGGGCAGGGCTGGCACAGCATGTGGTGCCGGGGATCGAACTGTGGTCCCTGAAGCCGCCCAAGCTTCCCCAAGCAGGTGCTTTAGACCACTGAGCCAACCCACCGGGCCCCTAAAAATCAAAACTTTAAAATAACATCCTTATAAGGCACAGCGCAACCACCACAGTAGTGGGACATACATGCAGAAGTACAAAGGCATGAACATATGTAGATAAGAGGTGAGATGTAAAGAAAGTCCTGCACAGTATTCCTGATCTGTAGTGAGCCTTGAATGTCAAGCCAGGACAGGCCTCATTCAGATGTCACTTAACGTAACCACTGGAGTAGAAGGCAGGTAGGTGGGTAAATCAGTCTGATGGGAATAGCAAGCTTCCAGATATGTATAGAATAAAGCAGGGAAAATCAGAGGAAAGGCTGTATCATAGTCCTATCAACCCAGGACATTGACAGAGAACTATAAAGAGACTTAAAGACAAGATGTAAATTTATGTTTCTGAAGTTAAAAAGTACACCACAGTAGGAAAAGGTGAATTCTAAAATCAGAGACTAGACATTACTGCCCCTTAATAGCAAAATCACCTTGAGTAAATCACTTAGCTTTGAAACTGAAATTTTCTCATCTATAAAACTAGGACTATCTCTCTTCATAGGGCTGTTATACAATCTGAACGATAACCACATGACTTACAGTTTCCTAGAATGTTAACAAACTCTTAGGCCTTTTTACATGTTGCTCCATTCTTCTGGAATGCTCCTAACTTTCCTCTTTAAATCTTCCGTACCATTTAAGACTCAATTTAGCAAAACCTATTTTAAGAACCTACCTTGAACCTGCTCCCCAGAGGATGGGTCAGGTGTAAGGTAAGGTCAGAGCTACCTAAGATTTTTCTGGTCTGAAATAGCACTAAACTCTCCCAATACTTAATCTTTCTTACACATTTGCCTAGCTCCTCCACTAGACTAAGAGTTCCTTTAGGGTACAAGCCTTAACTTATCTCTGATCTACAATGCCTGAAAAAAATTTTTTTTAATTTAATTTAATTTTTTTTTTCTTTCTTGTTTCAGAACCTTTATTTGTCTATTCACTTATTTTCATGGCCGGCTCAGCCCGCCCCGAGGGCAGGGCTGGCGCAGCATGTGGTGCCCGGGGATCGAACTGCGGTCTCTGAAGCCGCCCAAGCTTTTCCAAGCAGGCACTTTAGACCACTGAGCCATCCCACTGGGCCCAATGCCTGAAAATTTTATTTTATTTTATTTTATTTATTTATTTTTTTAAATTTTATTTATTTATTTATTCTTGTTTCAGAACCTTTGTTTTTATTCACTCATTTTTATGGCCGGCTCAGCCTACCCCAAGGGCAGGGCTGGCGCAGCATGTGGTGCCGGGGATCGAACCATGGTCCTTGAAGCCACCCAAGCTTCCCCAAGCAGGCGCTTTAGACCACTGAGCCATCACGCCGGGCCCAATGCCTGAAAATTTTAATGCAGAGATAATTTTAAAAAAAAAAGTTGGACTTGGTAGTGAATCTCAGCACAAAGGAGGTTGAAGCAGGACTAAGGCCAGTCTGAACTATACAGTGAGGCCCTGTCTCAACGAACAAAAGCACCCCCCCCATAATGGTCAACATTTTTGAAAACTTATGTATATATGCTAAACTCTATATTACAAGCTTAGAACATTTAATTCTAGTACTTCTCAAGGAAGGTGATATTTTCATTTTATAGATAAGAAAAGATAAAAGATCAAATAACCTACCCAAGGTCAAAGAGCTAGAAAGAAAATTTATACTTATACATCTCCCCCCACCCCCCCAAAAAAACCTCTCCCATTTTATGCCTGTAATCTTAGGCCTTATACTGATCAAGTCTCATTAACACTAACTTAGAACCACTTCTCTAATGAACAAGAAAGCATCTCAGAGATATACTAAACATGGTGATATTTAGTGGGCTCTAAACCTCAAAGCCTGGAGTGTTGAAAGGTATATTTTTCAGCTATACTGTATTTTCTTGTTAATTATCAATAACATGCCTTTTGTCAGAGTTAACATCATGGGGATGAAAACATACATATACCAACATGGCAAAAAGGAGAATGGCAGGAAAAGACCAACAAGTAGGATACCAAAGGTGTCACTTTATTTATTTATTTATTTATTTATTTATTTATTTATTTATTTATTTATTTATTTATTTTTTTGTGTGGGACCAGGGTTCGAACTCACGACCTTGCACTTGCCCAGCAGGCACTTGTGCCTCGGAGCTATCTCCCCAGCCCCACTTTATTTTTTTTTAATGAGCAGAACATGTTTATTGAAAGATAGCTCCTGTCCAAGAAAACGACAGGAGGGGGTTTCTGAGTGGGTGTCCCCCAAAGGTGTCACTTTGGTATCCTACTTTAGTGGAACATTCTGGATCAAAACTATTGGCACACTCAAAGCTGGTCAGATTCTTGGTGACAAACTGATACAAACACAAATTCCCTCAGACCACTGCATAGATGAGAAGGTCTGTATACATGTACAAGTTATTTTCTTTTTTTTTTTTTTTTTTTTGTCTTTTTGAGACAGGGTCTCGCTATGCAGTTGAGGCTGGTCCTGAGCTCACTTTTGTAGCCCAGGCTGGTCTCGAACTCGCACCGATCCTCCTGCCTCAGCCTCCCTCAGCCTCCCGAGTGCTGGGATTACAGGCGTGAGCCACCACGCCCGGCTTAGTTATTTTCTAGTGAGCAGAATGCATATATTGCATCTCAGCAATTCTCAAATTGTGTTAAGCAATAGGTTTTTTTTTTTTTTTTTTTTTTTTTTTGTAAGCTTCTGATCTGTTATGGGTAATATAACTCAGTAAAATGAATGGATAATATAATGTAATAAAATTCAACAAAAATGCCTGTTGGATATTATGGCAGAATCAAATTATTAGAAATGTTACCTTAGAGTCTCCACTTGTATACTTATCTCATTGTGGACAACTGACACTCTTTCCTCCTTCAGTAGCTGGGATTGGTTTTTTGGCTCTGCCACGTGAAGCATGCTGTGGCTAGCTTGCTAGTCCCACAAAAATGAGCATCACCAGGAACAAGCCACTTCTGCTGACCAACAGTGCTTACTAGAGTGGCCCCAGCTGTCACAAATGAAAGCAGGGCTACACTAGATGACCTGGAAACTTTTGGAGAATATACTTGTTAAGTGCCTCCAAGTCCTCAGGGTGTTTGTCAACGAATAAAGCAGGAACTTTCTGGATGGAACTCCAAAGCTATTATCATCAATTTTCCTATAAAGAAAAATTCTACCTATAGACATGGTATTTAATAAATAAAAGGCACCAATGCATTTTCCTCAGGTAGCAGTTTTCAACTATGCTATTGTGAGGTTTGTTGACAGCAAAAAGTCAATTTCCTAAAGTTCTTTTGAATTTTACATTTACAGATTGTCTTTCAATTTACTTGTTGCTGGGACAAATACCCGACACTCAAAATGAAGGAAGGAAAGGTTTATTTAGCTCAGTTTGTAGAAGTTTCAGTCCATATTTGGGTGGCCCAAGGCTGAGTGGAACAGGAGAGTTCACGGTGGTGGAACAGCAACAATCACAACAGAGGCAACTGACCAAACGGGGGCAGAGAGCAACAGCTCTAGTCTGTCTCTGTCTCTCTTTATATTACATGCAGGCTCTCCACCTCAGCCTATCTGCCTGAGGCTACACCGATAATCCCAGAAGGACTCAGACCATAATTCCATCAATATTAAAACATATAATCCCAGTGACTCATGAGTTAAGTCTCAATCTATAGAATAGTCCTGCCCCATGACTGCATGAGGCTTTAGGGAGACAACTAGACATAAACCATAACTTTCCACCCCTGGACCCCCAAAGTCTCATACATTTCTCTTTGGCAAAAGACATTTTAGTCCATGTGGAAGAGTTGCCAAAGTCCCAACGTTTCAGCATTGCTGAAAAGTCCAAATCCCAAGTCTCTTCCAAGATCCAATGCAAACTCTAAACTGGGAGCCCCTGTACAATAGAAAAGTTAAACATATCCAACATTCAAAAGCATAAGATAAACATTAGCATTCCAAAAGTTGCAAACAACAGGGTAATACAAAACACTGCAACCATAACATGACCAAAATTTTTTTTTTTTTTTTTTGTCTTTTTGAGACAGGGTCTCACTATGCAGTTGAGGCTGGTCCTGCGCTCACTTTTGTAGCCCAGGCTGGTCTCAAACTCGCACCAATCCTCCTGCCTCAGCCTCCCAAGTGCTGGGATTACAGGCGTGAGCCACCACGCCCGGCCTACATGACCAAAATTCAGCAGAGTAAACATTAAATAGCATAGTTCCAACTGGAGCATTCGAAACAGTCTGTGCTGCACTGTGAGCTCCATGCACCTCCTAGTTTCCATGGCTCCCCTCTTAGGCTGGCTTTGCTCCCTCTTTGCATGATCCATGTTCTTGGCTTTTCCAAACTTCTAGGGTTTCCACTGAACAGGCTTCTCACTCTCTGCTTCACACACTACCCTCTCAGGGACACACTGCCTGGCCTCCCAGGCCTTCTTCTGAAATTAAGGTGGAAGCCTTCTTAAACTAACAGCTCTTGCATTCTGAATGTGCCTAAAACCAATGCCACACGGAAAGACTCCAAGGTCTGCTGCCAGCTGGAGCAGTAGCCAGGCTTCCTTCTCTCTTAGTTGTAGGGGTTGAGTGCCTAGACTGATGAACACTCTGACTTTAATTCTGAGGAACAAATTCTCCATGCCACTGTCATTTTTCAATCATTTTTGGTTTGGCTGGTGTCGCCATTCTGGTACTTGGGTCTCTGCAGCTTTCTTCTAAAGACAAAACCTCTCTCCCTTGCAATTCTGAGGCTGCAAAGGGTGGTGAGTGGTCACCTCTTGTGATGCCCTCAGGCCATCCTTTTGATTCTCTGGTTCCTTCCCAACAATGGAGATCTTCTCAGCTCCATCTTTGCAGTCCACAGCTTTCCTGGTGTTTTTTTTCTGGACACACATTTTAAATGGTCCTGCTTGACTCTTTGCTTTTGATTTTCAACATAAATCTGGGTAAAAGCCACCAATAACCATGCCACTGCCCCAATAGTTGGCTGCTTTGTTTTTTTTTTTTTTTTAGAACTTTTTATTTTTATTTTATTTTATTATTATTATTTTTTTGTCTTTTTGAGACAGGGTCTTGCTGTACAGTTCAGGCTGGCCTTGAACTCAGTTTTGCAGCCCAGGCTAGTCTCGAACTTGCACCGATCCTCCTCCCTCAGCCTCCCGAGTTCTGGAATTACAGGCATGCGCCACCACGCCCAGCTTATTTTTTCTTGTTTCAGAACTTTCGTTTATTTATTTTTATGGCTGGCTCAACCTGCCCTGAGGGCAGGGCTGGCGCAGCATGTGGTGCTGGGGATCGAATTGCAGTCCCTGCAGCCACCTAAGCTTTCCTAAGCAGGCGCTTTAGACTACTGAGCCATCCTGCCGGGCCCCAGCTGCTTTGAAATATCTCTTGAAAGATTAATCAGTCTGCCATGCTTAATCAGTCTTAGTCAAAGTCTCTGAGGATGAGCAAAATTCCGACAGACTTTCAGCCAATCCATAGCACAAATCATCTGGAGTCCACTGACTAATGCTGTCCTTTTTTTTTTTTCCCAGCAGAAGCCTCCTCAACCTGGTCTTTATAGGCAGGCCTTCTGTCAGTCTTCTGGTTTAAGCTCTGACCAGAATCTCCCCTACAAAATAGCCGATGCTTTTCCAACTCTTCACACGTAGAGGACCTCTCCAAACATTTCCAATCTCTGCTCATAAGCCATTCTTTATACCCAGGCTTCAAGTCAGTCTTCTGATCTGAGTTCTGACCAGAATCTCTCAAACAGAACAGCCAAAGCTGTTCCAGTGCTTTGCTTGTAGCTGACATCTCTGAACCTTTCCTATCTCTTCCTGGAAGCCATTCCCAAAAGCTTGTAATCCACATGGTCAGGTTAGTCACAGCAATGGCCCCACTCCTGCAGTACCAAATTCTGTCTTAGTTACTTTTTACTCATTGCTGGGACAAATACCTGACACTCAAAATGAAGGAAGGAAAGGTTTATTTAGCTTACAGTTGGTGGAGGTTTCAGTCCATATTCTGCTGGCCCAAGGCTGAGTGGAACAGGGCAGAGAGCCTCCAGTTCATGGTGTCAGAACAGCAACAATTGTGACAGAGGCAACCAACCAAATGGGAGCAGAGAGCAACAGCTCTAGTCTGTCTCTCTTTGTCTTAGTTACTCTTGTTTCTGGGGCAAATACTCAACACTCATAATGAAGGAAGGAAAGATTTATTTAGCTCACAGTTACTGGAGGTTTCAGTCCATATTTGGCTGGCCCAAGGCTGAGTGGAACAGGGAAGAGAGCATCCAGTTCATGGCGGTGGAACAGCAATAATCGCGACATAGGCAATTGCCCAACCAGGGCAGCAGACAGCAACAGCACTAGTCTGTCCCTCTGTCTCTCTTTATATTACATTCAGGCTCTCTGCCTCAGCCTATCTGCCTTAGGCTACGTCCATAATCCCTTAAGTACTCAGACCATAATCCCATCAGTATTAAAACACATAATCCCAGTGACTCATGAATCAAATCACAATCTATAGAAGTCCCTACCCCATGACTGCATGAGGCTTTGGGGGGACAACTAGACATAAACCATAATTGGGGACAAGGATGCCTATGAAGTCACAGGGGCAGAAGCCCTTCTTATGGCAAGCCGGAGGGCACAAGTCCCCTAGAATAACCATGGAGATATAGTCTAGTTAAACTTTGACAGCTCCCAAAAAGACCACTACATAATGACATAGTATTATGATTGTTTTGTGAGGGAACAAGTGCCTTTCTAGTAGAGGAATCATATCCATCTACAGGTGTCTTAACCTCCTGATGTTGGAAATGTGGATTTAGAGTTCTGAGATCACTGTTGGTGGTGGGTGTGCCACTGAGACTGATTGGAGAGGTTAAGGGTATTTTATTAAGGAAGCTACAACACAGGTACAGATTTTTTCCTAATTTTTCTCTGAGTAACTTCATCCTTAGTATTAAGTAGGAAGTTACAGCAAATGGTAGTTCATCCTCACATTTACAGATTTTTTTCACTTGCAATTATGTTGAATTGAAATTTTAAAGTGACAAGAAAGTAGACTAGAAAGTGTGTCCTTTAAGTTGTCTTACACTCATTTTCTAGGAAAGAAACAGGTGAGATAAAGAGAAACTTAGGAGCTGGGGAGACAGCTCAATGGCATATGCACTTGCTTAGCAAGCGTAAGGTCCTAAATTTGATGCCCACTAAAACAAACAAACAAGCACCGCCCCCCCAAACAAAAACCAGAACCCTGGGCCTGCTGTGCCAGCCCCAACTCCTAGGGACATTGAAATTGGGTGTGGTGGCGGTTGCCTGTAATCCCAGCTCTTGGGAGGCTGTAAATTATAAGTCCAATCCAGTAGTGAGACCCTGAAAACCCTTAGACCCTTCCCTAAAATTAAAAGAGAGAGAGAGAGAGAGAGAGAGAGAGAGAGAGAGAGAGAGAGAGAGAGAGAGAGAGAGAAGCTGAAGCCGAAGCCGAAGCCGAAGCCGAGACTGGCTGTTGTTCAGAGTATTTGTTACTTTAGAGGGAAAGTGTGACTACAGTAATCACACAGCTTTCATTGTTTTGTTTCCCCTCCCCACCAGAATCTTAAGGTGATTCCCATGACCTGGGCCACAGATACTTTATAAAGGCTCAGTCACTGTTTCTGAGGCCATCAGTGTCACAGAGAGTATGTTCTTGGTTTCAATTCTGAGACTTCCTTCCACTCCCAGATTCTAGGCATGTAGCATGAAGGCAAAAGAGAGCACAGAAGGATGTACAGAAGGCAAGTATAAAACATCCCTCATTTGATCATAGTTGTAGTTCTGGATTTGGCAGGTAGAAGAGCTGGAAACCTGGAATCATCCTATACAAATAAATCCAATACCAACCTTGCAGATTCCAGCTTGTACTGCCATGAAGTCTGAATTCTTGACCTAAAGCAGCCATCCAAGAGGAAATTGGTCACTTCTGTGTGGACTGCTGGCAAGGGTTGCTCAAAGCATTGATTTCTACACTAATTATATAGCATTATTCGAGTATGTTTTCCATTTTCCCCACCTCACTTCTCGCTTCTCAAAGCTAACTGTTCTTACGAGGCCAGTTGGTTCTTCTAGAGTACAAAAGCAAGGGCCTCCCTTGTGAGCTGCAGGGTCTGCATTCTACACTTCAGTGTACATAACTGCTGCTACCATTTGTACTACCTACAGTAGAACTTCCTTGTTTTCTTCCTGGTAGTATATTACAGGTAAGCAGGAATATTTACACAAAAAGAAAACCTCTAAATTGGTAAGCAAATGACCTCCCTGTAGCTTTATGGTTTGTGACATTTCTTTCTTTTTTGCAGTACTGGGAATTGAACTCAGGACCTTACACTTGCCAGACAGATGCATATGCTGTTGAGTTATATCCCTGGCCCAGTTTGTGACATTTCTTGACCTTCCTAGCTCTTTCATTAGATTCCCAAAAGATCTGCTCATCTGGATTTTAAGCAGATGAAACTATGAACTTATGAAACTGTATAACTGTTGGTAATACTGAAATTGCTTCTTTTGTTAAGTATATGACCTGTAAGGATGTGAAGTAACTACAAGAAAATGTTTTTGTACAATGAAGATCCTTAGTATTCTCACAAATATGTTATAGGGATGTATATTATTTTCCTTCAGCTTAAATAAAGCATTGTGTCAATTTGGAAAAAAAAAAAACTGTCACTGTCTCCTTTTTTCGATTGTACTTTTCATCTTAATTTCTTAAATATTTCTTTCATTTTTCTTTGTTCTAATTTTGCACACATATATCTGGTAATATGAAGTAGTTGGAAGACAACACTATGCACTGCAGTAAGCACTGTGAAATTCATATTGTTAAGAGAAATTCTGTATCACTTATTTTCCTGTTTTAATACTATTTTGTGCTCTCTTAAAAATTAAAAAAATCTGTGTTATGGCTTATGTCTAGTTGTCCCCCTAAAGCCTGATGTAATCATGGGGCAGGGACTTCTACAGATTAAGACTTGACTCATGAGTCACTGGGATTATGTGTTTTAGTACTGATGAGATTACTAGTCTGAGTACTGCTGGGAATTATAGGTGTGGCCTGAGGCAAATAGACTAAGGTAGAGAGCCTATGTAATTCAAAGAGAGACAGACTAGTGCTGTTGTTCTCTGCTCCCTTGGTTGGTTGTCTCTGTCACCAGTTCTGCCGCCATGAACTGCTGGCCTCCATATTGTGTCTCTCTGCCTTGGATCCAGCCGGATGTGGACTGAAACCTCCAGTAACTGTGAGCTAAACAAACTTTTCCTTCCTTTATGAGTGTCAGGTATTTGTCCCAGCAACAAATACAAAGTAACTGAGACAGAATTTGGTACCGCAGGAGTGGGGTTGTTGCTATAACTAACCTGACCATGTGGATTACAAGCTTTTGGGAATGGCTTACAGGAAGAGACAGAAAGGTTCAGAGATGTCAGCTACAAGCAAAGCACTGGAACAGCTTCGGCTGTTGAGATTCTGGTCAGAACTCAGACCAGAAGACTGGCTTGAAGCCTGGGTATAAAGAATGGCTTATGAGCAAAGATTGGAAATGTTTGGAGAGGTCCTTTACTTGTGAAGAGCTGGAAAAGCTTTGGCTGTTCTGTAGAGGAGATTCTGGTCAGAGCTTAAACCAGAAGACTGACAGAAGGCCTGCCTGTAAAGACAAGGTTGAGGAAGTTTCTGCTGGAAAAAAAAGGATAGCATTAGTTATTGGACTCCAGATGATTTGTGCTATGGATTGGCTGAAAGTCTGTTGGAATTTTGCTTGTACCCAGAGACTCTGCCTAAGGCTGAGATTAAGCATGGCAGACTGATTAATCTTTCAAGAGATATTTCAAAGCAGCCAACTATTGGGGCAGTGGCATGGTTGTTATTGGTGCCTTTTAGCAACATTTATGTCGAGAATCAAGAGCAAAGAGTCAAGCAAGATGATTTAATATGTGTGTTTGGACAGAAAGGAAACACCAGGAAAGTTTTGAACTGCAAAGATGGAGCTAAAAGGATCTCCATTGCTGGGAAGGAACCAAAGAATCAAAAGGATGACCTGAGGGCATCACAAGAGGTGGCAGCTCTCCACCCTTTGCAGCCTCAGAATTGCAAGAGAGAGAAATTTTGGCTTGGGAGGCCAGGCAGTGTGCCCCTGAGAGGGCAATGTGTAAACTTGTGTGTGAAAAGCCTGTTCAGTAGAAACCCCAGAAGTTTGGAAAAGCCAGGAACGTGAATTATAAAAAGAGGGAGCAAAGCCAGCCTAAGAGAGAAGCCATGGAAACTACCACTAAGAGTGCTGTAGGGCTGAGTCATGTAAGGCCTTTGGAGCTCACAACTCAGTGCAAACTGTTTTGGATGCTCCAGGTGGAACTATGGGATTTAATATTTACCATGCTGGATTTTGGACATGTTCTGATCCCAGTATTTTGTATTACCCTGTTGTTTGCAACTTTTGGAATTATAATGTTTATCTTATGCCTATGAATGTTGGATATGCTTAACTTTTCTTTTGCACAGGAGCTCACAGATGAGAGTTTGCCTTAGATCTTGAAGGAGAGTTGGGATTTGGACTTTTCAGCAATGCTGAAACTGTTGGGACTTTGGCAACTCTTTCAGATGGACTAAAATGTCTTTTGTACATAGGGATATGTATGAGACTTCTGGTGCCCAGGGGTGGAATGTTATGATTTATGTCTAGTTGTCCCCCCACAGCCTGATGCAATCATGAGGCGGGGACTCCTATAGATTGAGACTTGACTCATGAGTCACTGGGATTATGTGTTTTAGTACTGATGAGATTATTGGTCTGAGTACTGCTGGGAATTATCGGCGTGACCTGAGGTGGATAGGCTAAGGCAGAGAGCCTGATGTAATTTAAAGAGAGACAGAGAGACAGACTAGTGCTGTTGCTCTCTGCTCCCTTGGTTGGTTATCTGTCACCACTTTGTTGCTGTTCTGCCACCATGAACTGCTGGCCTCTGCACTGTGCCTTTCTGCCTTGGATCCTGCTGAGTGTGGACTGAAACCTCCAGTAACTGTGAACTAAATAAACCTTTCCTTCCTTCATTTTGGGTGTTGGGTATTTGTTCCAACAGTGAGTAAAAAGACATTTTGTGTGTTGAGTATTTGTTCCAACAGTGAGTAACTAAGACAATCTGTCACTTCAAATGTTTCAAATAGCTTTAGTCTATTCTAGAAAGAGAAATGAAACCAAAGTATTTGTCTTAAATGTTTTAACAAATGACCCGGTCTTGATGGCACTTGGCTGTTATATTAGCACTGTGAAAGGCTGAAGCAGGAAGATCCCAATATCCAGTCTAGCCCAGCCCAGCCCAGGCAACTTAGTAATTTACACCCTATCTCAAAATAAAAAGGGCTGGGTATGTAGTGCAGTGCAAAGGTCCTGGGTTCAGTTCCTAGTATAATAAAGTGAAAGCAAAACAGAGAAAAGATTGAAGAGGATGGAAATAATAAACAAGAGGAAAAGAAGAAAAAGAACAAGGTAGTAGGGGAGAGAAGGAAAGGGAGAAGAATGAAAATAAAAGAAAAAAGAAAAAGGGAAGGGGAGCAAAGAAAGGAAGTTCAAAAGGGCAGGAGATTTCACTTTTAAAATTTTGCTTTGTGTGTATTATGTATTCAAAAAGTTAAACACCACCACCAGGCTACAGAAATTGCCAGCAGTTTCTTCCATTAGTCCTCAGTAAGATCAATTACTGAACACAATGCCCAAGTAAATAATGGGATGAGAATGCACTCTACTCTGTGAACATTACTCCTTTTTGATGGGAAGGAAGCAACCACTAGTCATGCTATGTATGTGTAATGTGCATTCTTTTTTTTTTTACTTTTTACTTATTTTATGGCTAGCTCAGCCTGCCCTGGGGGTGGGGCTGGTGTAGCATGTGGTGCCGGGAATTGAACCATGGTCCCTTGATTACCTAAGCTTGGCTAAAGGTGCTTTAGACCGCTGAACTATCTCACCGGCCATACATATTCTTTTTCTAACTATTTTATTCATTTATTTGGTACAGGGTCTATGCAGCTCAGACTCATAGTGATCCTCCTGTCTCAGCATCCCCAGCAATGGGATTACAGGCGTGTGCCACCATACTTGGTTTTGGTGGCCAGCACATGCTGTACCAGGGATCAAACCCAGGTCCTTACAGTTGACAGGCAGGTGCCTTGACCACCAACCTATCTTCCCAGCTCCAATGTGCATTCTTTAACCCTGTAACTTTTGCTAGGGAGAAGCAGAAAAAGATGAGATAGAAGCTGAAGACCTTTGGAAAAAACTTTAAACTTTAAATTAGTAAAGAAAAACAAGCACATTTTTATGGTGTAAAGGATTTTTTAAAAAATCAATTTCTGGATAAAAAATTTCCTTTTAGGCCACAAAACACAGAGGAATATATTTATATAGTCTTGAAATATTTAACATGAGCTGATTTTTTTTTTTTTTTTTTTCTTCTCAGTACTGAGGATTGAAGCCAGAGCCTTCTCACTAAGCTACATCTCTAACCCTTTGATTTTCTACTTTGAGACAGGGTCTTGTTCAACCAGCCTGGGCTTGAGGAGCTTACAATCCTGTTTTTCCTTGGGCTCCCAGAATGCATGTATTATGAAACCTTGTTTAGGCTGATTTTATTTATTTATTTATTTATTTATTTATTTATTTATTTAGGGAAGGGTCTACAGGGTGTTTAAGAGTCTCACTACTACTTGGACTCTGTAGTGATCCACCTGTTTACAGCCTCCCAAGAGCTGGGATTATAGGTGCGACACCACGCCCAGTCTCAATTGCTGTCTTAGTGCACCCTGGTGGCAGGCCAGCACAACAGGCCCAGGGATTGAACCCCCAAACCCTGCTTGCAGCCAGTTTAATCCACTGAACCATTTGGCTGGCCCTCAGGCCATTATTTCTTTACATTTACTTCACAAATCAGTGTTCTTTCCTTCCTTCCTTCCTTCCTTCCTTCCTTCCTTCCTTCCTTCCTTCCTTCCTTCCTCCTTTCCTTTTCTTTTTGATTTGTTTTTGCAGTACCAGGGAATGAACTCAGGACCCTGTGCTTGCCAGGCAAGCACTTATTCTACTGAGCTATCTCCCTGGCCCCCATCAGTGTTCTTTAACACTTTTTAATTTGGAGGTCGAATTGGGGGCTAGATATGAGGCCTCGCACATAGGCAAGTGTGCTTATATTGAGGTGTACCTTCAGTTCTTTATAAAATTGTACTGTGAGATAGTCTTTCTATGTGGCCCAGGCTGTGCTGGAACTTGCTACTTTCCTATCTTAGCCTGCTAAGGTGGGATTACAAATATACTCCACCACCTCTGTCCTTATAAGACATTAATGTTTATTAATGTAAATGTTCTAGGAGAGAGAGCAACATAAGAAAGAAAAGCACTTATAAGTATGTCAGTTGTAGGGACACATACACCACATATAACAGAGGTGAACTGGAACAGGATGCTTGAACCGTGTTCTTATATGTAGTCCTCTTTTGGAAGAGAGATATGAGACACACCACTAGACCTGGATGGACTAGAGACCCAATCCCAATTCTCTTTAGCTGTGTGGTGTGTGAAAATTCTGCCTGCTTACTCATACAAAAAAAATGTGTATGTTTTATTTTATGAGGTTATTTTGAGAAATAAGATTAATTATAGTAATGGCAATTATTATTTACAATAAACATTTACAGAGTGGTAGCTATTTATAGTAAACATTGGGCCCAGCAGGATGGCTCAGTAGTCCAAAGTGCCTGCTTAAGAAAGCTTGGGTGGCTGCAGGGACTGCGGTTTGCCACATGCTGTGCTAGCGCTGCCCTCAGGGCAGGCTGAGCTGGCCATAAAAATAAATAAATAAACAAACAAACAAAAGTTCTGAAACAAGAAAAAAATAAAATAAAAATAAAAATAAATTTGAAAAAAATATATACATAGTAAACATCACACAAATGGTAGTTTTTACTATAATCAAGCTTCCTTGGGACGGTATACACTGATGTATTCCAATTCAAGGCAAATATAGGACTTGTAAAGGTGTATGGCACTGGAAAGGGAGCACAGTCTAAAAGATCAGAGTGGGTCAAAGATCTTTAAGGTGAATAGAAAGAGTGACAACCCAAATACACTGCACACTTTCCTGCCACAGATTTACTAAAATATTAAATAAAAATCCTATTAGTATGTGGAAAACTAAAACGAAAGATGACCATTTCTTTGGGTAACAAGGTAACAACCATACCTTTTTCACTATTATTAGCCATTAGCTCCCTAACAACAGTAAATTAATATCTTCATTTCCATTATAATAAAGAAGATGTGGGACTAGCAAGGTGGCTCAATGGCCTAAAGCAAGCTTAACAACAGGGACCATGGTTCGATCCCTGGCACCACATGCTGCGTCTGCCCCACTCAGGGCAGGCTGAACCAGCCATAACATAAATAAATAAATAAATAAATAAATAGTCAAAAAAAAAAAAAAAAAGATGTGGCTGTCCTACTAACATGTTTTGAAACTGTCTCAATGTTATTTCTTAGTAAAGTAATAGAAATTTTTTTTTTTAAAGGTCAAAATGTCATAACCTTTGGGAGTTATCATGTGTCTTAGTTACTTTTCTCTCACTGCTGAGGCAAAATACTGGACACCCAAAGTTAAAGAAGGAAAGGTTTACTTAGCTCACAATTTGTGGAGGTGTCAGCCCATAATCAGCTGGCTCCAAGGCAGAGTGGCATGGCAGAGAAATAATAGTTAATGGGGTGGAAGACAGCAAAAGCAACAAGAGCAAAAAGGGGAGAGGAGAGCAATCCACTTCTCTCCCTTATATTGCATGCATGCTACCTGGTTCAAGGGGGGAGTAGCCCTCACAATCATAATCCCAGCACCAGATCATGAATCAATCACTAGAGGCCACCCCAAGGTTGCATGAGGCCTTGGGGAGACATCTAGATATAATCTTCTGGTTGGTCACCTCTTACACAGTTGGACACTGCCTTTGTTTTGTTTTTAAATAATTTTTTATTTTATTTTTTCTTGTTTCAGAACTTTTGTTTGTTTATTTATTTTTATGGCCGGCTCAGCCTGCCCTGAGGGTAGGGCTGGCGCGGCATGTGGTGCCGGGGATTGAACCTCGGTCCCTGCAGCCACCCAAGCTTTCCTAAGCAGGCGCTTTAGACCACTGAGCCATCCTGCCAGGCCCAATATCTAGATTTTTAAAAGAATTTTCTGTATGTATGTATGTATGTATGTATGTATGTATGTATGTATGTATTTATTTGATACAGGGTCTTGCTATATAGTCCAGACCCATTGTGATCTTGTCTTCCTGTCTCAGTCTCCCCAGTGCTGGGATTACAGATGTATGCCACTATGCCCAGTTTTCGGGTGCATCACACCAGGGGCTCTGGGGACACATGGCACGTGGTATTGGCGATTTAACTCAGGTCTTTGTGCTTGCCAGGCAGGCACTTAGATTGCTGAACTATCTCCCTGGCTAGAGATTTCTATCTACTTACAAATTATCCATTTTTTTTAAAAAAACCATTTTTCTAGAACATTACATCCTGTAGTCCAACACCTTGTAGGAAATGCAAATGCAATCAGACCATAAGACCTGCTACAGCAAGGATGAAGACTACTGTGTCAGCATGATAAACAAAGCTCTCTATAGGATGCATTCCTGTTTGCCTGTAGCCTCATTTCTTATATCTCTCATCTCTGCAACACCATCCTCCTCAACCAAAGGAGTTTGCAGTGACCTCTAGGGTTTTGTATTTATTCCTTTGCCCAGCTTGTTCCTTTTATTTCCAGTCTTATTGTTGCTTTTCATTCACCAGATCTTGCTTGTCTGGGAAGCAGTGTCCTACTAATCTCTCTATATGGGAATCTGAGTTTCTCTACCCATGATCACCAATGGCCCCTTCTGCTCTCAGGATACAGTGCTTTGTTTTATTACAGTACTTCTACCATAACTACCTTATTGGTACTCAGCATTGGACTACTGCCTCAGTTAATCTCAGGGCATACAGTAAGAGCTCAATAAATGTTTGATAACTGAGTAAGGTTTAGAAGCCACAAGGCTAATTCTATGTCAAAGGGCCTATCTGAGTTGATGCACTATTGTTTCCACCTTAATAATGTTCCATTTTTACCTTTGTTTGCTTTACAGTTCACACAGCACTGTTACCTCATTTTACAGACTTATTAAGAGGGCTTAGTGAGGTACCTCGGTGGATGAAGCAACTGCTTAGGCATGCGCAGGAGCAGGGACCAGGGTTCGATCCCTGGTACCACATGCTGCACCAGTCCCACACCAGCTACCAGGACTGAGCGTGGTGGCACACACCTGTAATCCCAGTGCTGGAGAGGCTGAAAATAGGAGGATCACTACGAGTCCGAGCTTCATACCAAACACACTGGGGGAAAAAAAAGATCAGGTCATAACATGGATGGTTACCTACAGTTTTTCAGGGGGAGGTGCTAGGGCTCAAAGTATGGCCTTGCATATGCTAGGCAAATGCTCTGACTAGGCTATATCCCCAGCTCTACCTGCTTCTATTTAGTTTAATAATATCCTAAAAGAAAGATGTAATTTAGGAGTGGTATTCACATCACTGAACACTTTTAAGTAATTTAAAATGAAGCATAAGTAAACAAAAAATACAGTTTCAGCTCATTAAATTTCTGAATCTCATATTAGATACAAGTTTGTATCAACAGATTTAGAAAAACATTACGTCCACTTATTTTCTAGAATTATTTTAAGGAATCAAATTTCAAAATCCATTGTTGTTCTTAGATATATTCCTTGCAGTGGAAGGCTAAATAAGAGTAGTCAAAACCTCACCAAAGTTCCCTATAGTGGTAATTAGATAGATGCTAAGGTTAAAAGCATCACTCAGAAGTCTGAAGCTGGTCATCTTTTAAGACCTTAGAACTGTGCTATTGAACATTGCATAAGGAAAATAATGCTTACATTTAGAAAATTCCTACCAAAATGTGTTAACACAAACCAGTTTTAAAAGCATTTGGAGGGCTGGGGAGATAGGTTGGAGGTCTAAGTGCCTGCCTGGCAAGTGCAAGGACCAGAGTTTGATCTCCAGTGCCACATACTGTGCTGGCCACCGAAACCGGGTGTGGTGGCTCATACCTGTAATCCCAGCACTGAGGCTGGCTGAGACAGGAGGATCACTATGAGTTTGAACTGTGTAGCAAGACCCTGTTATAAATAAATAAATTTAGAAATAATTTTATAAAATAAAAACATTTGGGAAGGCTCGCCAACTATGAGCTAGGCATAATGTTTGATGTCAGCACATATGAAGAAGAAACCCAAATTGAGGCATTTAGGTGGAATCTATATGTTTAGTAAGTGGTAGAGCCATGACTGGGAAGCATGTCTAGCTTCTAAGTTCCTATTATATATTTAAAAAAGCTGTTACTTTTCTCTGAACTTATATAAATGGGAATCCCATTCTCTAAGTTTCACAGATTTGTGAAGATAAAACAAATGCCTGTCATGATGCCAGGTACGCAGCAGCATTCAATAACTGTTCATTTTAACTCTTTCTTCCCTGTAATAACATCTTCCATAGCAACAATGTCCAATAAATTGCTAACTTGAAAAAAAAATTATGTGTCTTATTTTTAGGACTACTAACATCAAAGTTATGATCAAGTGATGCTTTACTTTGGAAGACATATATGAAAGGTGATATACACAAAGTATAGTGAGGTATGGATTTCTTCATAATTTAGAACAAAAATATAATACAAAAATTTACTAGTCTCCTGATATTTCAGTTCACCAATGAGGATTTCACTATTATAGAAAAAAACTTTTGCTCATTATTGAGAAAACACTTCTATTTACACACTACTTGGGGGCTAGCAAGATAACTCAGTGGACTAAAGTGCCTGCTAAGGCAAGCTTAGGCAAGTGCAGGGACCCCAGTTTAATCCCCAGCACCACATGACACACCAGCTCTGCCCCAAGGGCCGGCCAAGCCAGCCAGAGTCTGGGACAGTGGCACAGGCCTATAATCCCAGCTCTGGGAAGACTGAAAATAGAATCACTATGAATCTGAGCTGAATGGTGAGACTTTGTAACATCCAAATACATTAAAAATAATAATAAAGGAAGCCGGGCGTGGTGGCTCATGCCTATAATCCCAGCACTCGGGAGGCTGAGGCAGGAGGATTGGTGCAAGTTCGAGACCAGCCTAGGCTACAAAAGTGAGCTCAAGGCCAGCCTTAACTGCATAGCGAGACCCTGCTCAAAAAGACAAAAAAAAAAAAAAAAAAAAAAGCTGCTTAATTTTATTTATTTATTTATTTATTTATTTATTTATTTATTTATTTATTTATTTGTCTTTTTGAGACAGGGTCTCACTATGCAGTTCAGGCTGGCCTTGAGCTCACTTTGGTAGCTCAGGCTGGTCTCAAACTCACACTGATCCTCCTGCCTCTGTCTCCCGAGTGCTAGGATTACAGGTGTGTGCCACCATGCCTGGCCAACACTGCTTAATTTTAGATACAAAGAAACAAAAACCTTTAACACTCAACATTAACATTTTTAGAATTTAAAACAAATTTTTAATCATTTCTATTTATGTATTTGATGGAGGGTATCGCTAAACAGCTTGGACTCATAGCGATCCTCCTGTTTCAGCCTCCCCAGGACTGGGATTACAGACATGTGCCACCACACCTAGTTTAGAGTAGCCTGTATAATGCACCTGGGGTGGGGCCAGCAAGGCAGGAATTGGGGATTGAACCCTGATCCTTGCACAGCAGCTGTCTAGCAAGTGCAAGGTAGTGAGACTGATTCTATGCACAAAAAATAAAAAAAGACAAGACATTCCTGATGGGGATATAGCTCAGAGGCACAAGTGCCTGCTTGGCAAGTGAAAGGTTCTGAGTTCAATTCCCATTATCAACCCCATCCCTGAAAAAAGGCTCCTAGAGAAGGTGAAGGATCTTATAACAAGCTATATTATTCATATATTATTCATTTATACTGTTTCTTAGGTATACAGATAGGATAAACATTCTATTTTTCAATAGGCAAGAAACAAATATTGATAATTCCTAACAGTTTTCTCTTAAACAAGATAAAGCAGAGAGAGATACTTGGAGTAAAAATTACTAAGTTATTTTAACATTCTAGGTCACATAATTTTCATGAATGTAAATTATTTTTATTTTTACTGAAAAGTTTTATTACTAAATTTTAGATGTATATTTGATCTAAATTATAAATTTGTATAAAAAGGTAAGATTGTTCTTGAGTTAAAGTCTTTTGTCTTCAGAAGATAAACAGATGTGAGTAGCTTTCAAAGATTCAGTATTTTAAATTCAGTTGATATTCAGTGGTACATTGGCTCACAAATTTGATTGTTTCCATAATTCTAATTGCAAATTCCACAATTCTAGTTGCACTAGAACCAAATCAAATTCAATGGTTAGGTTCAATGTTGACCTTATAGCAACATTTCATTCAGTTCTTGTCTAGTTCAGTTTGTGACCAGAATTGTGGAATTAATTGAATTTGTGTACCGAGGTACCACTGTATTTCAGAGCAGCGAAGCAACAACAGTTGGAGTTACATTCTATTTGAAATATAACTTAAAATCATGAATGAGATGGTGGAGAGTTACTACCACGGCTAAATGTATTATTCTTCCCCTCCCTCCTCTTAGCACAGGGAATTGTACTCAGGCCCTCACATATAGTAGGCAAGTACTATACCAGTGAGCCACAACTCAAAGCCACACAACTCCTAGTTTTTTTCTTTTTGAGACAGCATCTCTCTATGTAGCCCAGGCTGGCCACAAACTCTCAGTAATCCTCCTGCTTTAGCCTCAGACCTGCTAGGATTATAGGCAGGACAATATCCACCCATCTCCAACTTTTAAAGGAACTATTACTCAGTTTTGACAGTATTTTTTAAATTCTAAGTACGTTAAAAAAAAGTCTAGTAACAGTGAAGCACTGTACTATGTTCATAGGTAAAGATGACAGAAATTTTGATTCTTTTGGGAATAATATGCTAGGCAAAAGAGAAAATGACACAGGTATTTAATTTAAAAACAAATTAGGAGATGTAAAAGCCTAAGAAAACCTAAAGAAATGACTTCAAAGTTCTCATAATGAAGAAAGTGTTTTTAACTTAAAATGGCTAAGCTAGAACAAGGAAAGTAGTGAGTTTGGTCTGAAAAGTTGGGATAGAATTGAGTGATTTAGTGATCAAAGGCAAAAATACTCCACACAAAAGAAAAGTGAAGATAGAGAGATTGAGAATAAGAGGTTGCAATTTACACAAAACATGTTTTAAATTTTAAAATAAAATATGTAATCAAATATATTTTAGAATTTTATTCAAACTTTAAAATGTTTTAAAATGTCTCATTATGCTTAACAGAGATGTAATCTCAGTCACTTGAACTGACATGCATGAAGCATGACAATTCATGACAATTCTGCCTCAACCTCTCAAGTGCTGGGATTAAAGGTATGTCCCACAATGCCTGGCCTAAATTAATTCATCTATGTTGCATGTTTAAATAAAACCTGAATTTATTACTCTGAGTTCCTGATAATGGTCTTTAGCTTAGTTCCATCATTCTTTAGGAAATTACATTCAAATGATTTTGCTGAAGATAAACAATTACTAGCAGAAGTAAAATGAATGGCCAGGTCCACTGAACTGAGACAGAAGAATGTCAACACAGGGACAATGGAGAGGAAGATGAGTGGGGACAGCCAAGCTATTTTGCATTTGTTTCACACCCTCTTGGAACTGGTTACTAAGGGAAAAAAATTAGGTCATTGCTTTGAGTTGCCATGAAATGTTGTTTTCTGTCATGTGCCTCTGCCTTGGAGCCAGCTGAATATGGACTGAAACCTCCAGTAACTGTGAGCTAAATAAACCTTTCCTTCCCTAATTTTCAGTGTCAGGTATTTGTCCCAGCAATGTGAGAAGAGTAAGTAGGACAAGTCTAGAGTAAAATGTCCAGCACTCAAATGCATGTGTAAATATCAGTACTAATTCTTGCCTATTTAGTTCGAAGACAGTATATTTGTTAAAGAATGGAGAACCTCTAAGTTGTCATGTGAAAACCTGTACTTCTCCTTCACAGTGGTCCTTTCTCCTCAAATAATAAAATAAAATAAACCACTAACAGAATGCTCTCACTGTTATTTTCACATTATCAGAGCTATTCAGCCAGTTGCCAAGGTCATGGTGAAAAGTCAGTGATCAAATGTCTGGTCTTTTCAGAACTCTTTCAACCTAGCTATTTTGGAACTTCAAACATTAGTCTTTATAGTATAGGTTCTTCTAACAAACAGGCCTCTTGCATTGCCACCGGGGACAACTCCAGCTGGCTTAAAGCGAAAATGATTTATCTGGAAAGGAACCACTGGGAAAACTGGAGACCAGGCTCATCAAATAGATGTGAAAAAAAGGGCTACAGAGTTAAGACTCTACTACATGAGAACCTAGCAAGAGCATTGAGATGCCTAGGACCTTGAATACTATAGCTACTGCTCTGTGAATAGATGGCAAATGTCATAGACTGCTGGCACATTCCCCTTTCCTCCACTATATGTTGCTACCCCACCCAGTTTTCACTAAGAATTCTCTACAGTTCTGCCTTCTGTGACATTAGCCCATATATGTGTGTACACACACACACACACACACACACACACACACACACACACACACACACACATAGCCTCAACCACAGAAAAGGATAAGGTGGAAAACTGCTGGACTTACAGGCTGTGAGATGGGTCCCCCTCTACTGAGATGTACTAAGTGTACATCTACTAAGCATACACTGCTCTACAAGTAAGCAATTCCTCAATACTGAGGAGGTTCTAGTGTCAGTAGCTCAAAAAGTTAAATGACCCATACAGTAATGCTGCTTGTTCAAGGAAAGTGCCTAAAATACAACCAAGCCTTCTCTCTTCCAAGCAACCCACTAAGGTCCAGCCTCCCTGGTTTTAAAATTTTGTTGCTAGCCTCACATCACTTCCATCCTGAGTGGTTTGGCTATAAAGCAGGCACAATGGTGAGACTCCTCCAAATTGATGTTTCAATCACTGTTATAGTCTGTCAGGCTACAGCTGCCCAACTGCAACCCTAGAAAGTGGTTCTCATTTGCCCTTTTTACCTACTATACCTGAATTTCTGGACTTAAAGAGTTAAAAAACAAAACAAAACAAAAAACTGGTATGAGTCATATCATTACTGTCATTGACAAGCCTGGAAAAGTGCTATGTACAAACTGCTAAGTCTCACCTACCCAAATGCTGTTGGGAAGATAAATGAGATACAGTAAAAGCCCTTTGTAAACTAAAATTATAAGCATAATCTCATTTGTCAATGATCACAGATAAATTCCTTGGGCCTGTGACCTCATAGTCTCTTTGGGACTAACGGGCAATGTTGCAACTTATTAAAATTAATTTTACAATCAAAGTAGCATACACTCATAATTTTAAGTCTAGTAACAAAACACCTTAAAAGCAAAACCTGGGCTGGGGAGATAACTTGGCAGGTTGGGCGCCTGCCTGGTGCGTGCTAGGACCTGGGTTCGATTCCCATACTGAGGGCCAAGCTGGCCACTGAAACTGGGTGTGGTGGTGCACGCCTGTAATCCTAGTACTGGAGAAGTTGAATCACTATGAGTTTGAGCTGCATAGTGAGATCCTATACCAAATAAATTTTAGAAAAGAATAAATAAAAAAAATTTCCTGATCTATACCACATCTACTTCTAGTCCTTCTCAACAGAGGCAACTTTTAATTCTTTAGCTTTTCTTCTGGTACATACCTCTAATACGCACGCCTATAATCTCAGCACTTAGGAGGCTGAGGCAGGAGGATCAATGGGAGTTCGAGACCAGCCTGGGCTACAAAAGTGAGCCCAAGGCCAGCCTGAATTGCATATCAAGACTGTCTCAAAAGGACAAAAAAGCCCAAAAAATAAAAAGAACATATCTCTAATATCATTTTTTGGGGGATGTATTCAGTACAGGATCCATGGGGTCTCACTACATGGATCAGACTTAATGATTCTTCTTGTTTTTCAGTCTCTCAAGTGCTAGGGTTATAGGCACATACTACCACACATAGTCTAAATTAGTAGTCTCAGCATGCCCCAGGGATGGGCCCAGCACAGCAGGCTGGGGATCAAACCTCTAGGCCCTGTGTCTGCCTAAGTAGGTGCTTTAATTTGCTATCTGGCTGGCCCTCTAATATAATCTTTTAAAATTAACATGCAATTGTTATACTATGATGGCAATTTAAATACTGTTTACTAATGAGTCAACCTATAAAACACAACAGCCCTCTTTATAGACCTGAGTCCCCTTTCCTGTTAAGCTAGTTGTTTGTTTTCCACTTCTTCTAAAACTTTGAAAATAACTTTTATCCTTTGTTGTTTTCTTTTAGATAACTATACTATGAGGACTTTGTAAAAAACAACCTAACTTATGTGGTCAATCTGCTATGTTTAAACTGAGTGAAGTTAAATGTGATTCTAAAATATCAGGCCTATTTTTGTAGTCCCCACTATCTGCTTGAGATTGCCTACTACCTGCTCTTGCCACTCAATAAAACACCCCTCTGTGTAGGTAAAGAATTCCCTCATCTCAAACCCATTCTTCCTGCACTGCTTCTTTTTATAATACTCCTTAAGTTATTAAGCTGGTTTAACTATTCTTTTGGGGGAAAGTATTGGGAATCAAACTGAGGACCTCATGCTTGCCAGGCAAGTGCTGTGCCACTGAGCTATATCCCCAGCCCCTCTTTTTACTACCTTGAAGAGCATGTATAGTCTCAAAATTCTACCCTTGACAGAATGTGCAGACTGTTCAGTGGTATTAAACATTCATGATATTGTGTAACCACTACCACTACACATCTCCATAACTCTGTTCTCTTTACAAAATAGATACTCCACCTGTTACAGAATGACTGTCCATTCCTCTCCCACATTTGACTTTAGCAACCATCCCTCTGCATGATTTTGACTATCTCACGTAAGAATTGTACAGTATTTTTGTTTTTGTCACTGACTTATGTCACTTAGCATAACCTCTTCACTTATCCATTGTTTGTTTTAGAGCAGCGGTTCTCAACCTGTGGGTCATGACCCCGGTAGGGGTCGAACAACCAAAACACAGGGGTCGCCTAAAGCCATTCTGAATCATAACTGTAGCAAAACTACAGTTTTGAAGTAGCCACCAAAATTATTTTTTGGTTTGGGGTCACCGCAACATGGGGATCTGTATTGCGGGCTCACGGCATTACAAAGGTTGAGAACCAGTGCATCAGTTTCTACAAATGTGTATGTACATTTCTCAGTTTTACCTTTTGTGCATTTTTACCTTTATTCTACTATAGTTGGAGAAAAAATTTTTTTTTTTTTTTTGTCTTTTTTGAGACAGGGTCTCGCTATGCAGTTCAGGCTGACCTTGAGCTCACTTCTGTAGCCCAGGCTGGTCTCGAACTCTCATAGATCCTCCTGCCTCAGCCTCCCGAGTGCTGGGATTACAGGCATGCGTGGAGAAAATATTTTGTAAAAAAAAATATTTAAAAAAAAATCTGAGACTTAATCTGTGACCCTGCGTATTATATAAAGTGGAAAAATGTGTGCATTTGAAAAGAATATGTTGTCATTGAGTACAGATTTTACACATCCATTGGGTCTACTTGGCTTACTGTGTGAGGTTTGCTTATTTATATTTTGTTCTAGCCATTATTCATAGTAGGGCACTAAAGTATCAAAGTATTATTGTAGAACTATTTTGCCTTTCAATTCTGTAATTTTGGTTAATATATATTAGTCGGTTAAGGTGTATTTATAATTGTGATAGTTCTTGTATTGAAACTTGTAATACTATATAATGTGCTTTTTTTTCTTTTATAAATTCTTAGTCTATTTTATCTGATACTGAAATAGTTATCCCTACTGTTTTTGGTTAGCATTTATACAGAATATTTGCTTTAAGATTTAGTTAAATCTAATTCAGAAAAAAAGGTATCACTTGGTTATTTAAAAACATTTACTAAATGCTTATCACCTTATTTTTTTATTTTTTTGTCTTTTTGAGACAGGGTCTCACTGTACAGTTCAGGCTGTCCTTGAGCTCAGTTTTGTAGCCCAGGCTGGTCTCGAACTCTCACCGATCCTCCTGCCTGAGCCTCCCGAGTGCTGGGATTACAGGCGTGCACCAGCAAGCCCGGCATACTTACCACTTTAGCATTTGGCACACAAAAGTCAGAACACCGTGGTTCTACCCTCGAGATGCTCAATAGTATAGTCTCATGGTCTTTAACTGGAATTCTTGTTTGAATTAAAAAACACCAAAAATGATTACTTCTCTCCACGATTATATTTAACTAGTACTATAGAAGATACAGGGGAAAGATGCTGATTCAATTATACTTCACAGAGATCTGAACATAGTATAGGCTTAATCAGACTCCAAAACTCCTATGGAGAAGAGCTGACTAAACAGCAAGTAGCTTAACAACATAGTTTGGTAAGTGTAAAAACAACTGGTATCCAGAAACTCACTCTACTGAACAAAATTGTAAGAAATTTTAAAATCAGTAATTGCACAGTAAAAAACTGATACATCACTTTTTAAAAATCTCCATAATCCTACTTCACAGAGTTAATATCCTTATTTTACAAATAAAAAAACAGGATGAGGGGTTATATGACTGGCTTAAAGTCTAACAAGACATTGTAAGAGTCAGACCTATTCAGTCTAGTTCCAAAGTCCGTTCTTTAGCTTTATGATATGAAATCCTTTCCTTTGTACCCAAGTAGGCTTCTTCCCATGGAAGTGAGGTAAAAATTATGATGAAGTCAGTGTGTTTTAAATCCTAATATAAGTATTATAGGCATGGGAGAAAGGTATCTTCCACATGGAATATAATCACTCTTCCACCTTCCCAACCCTCCCGCACCACCAAGTGGAGAAAACTGTATTTTATTTTATTTTATTTTTTTTTTTTTTTTGTCTTTTTGAGACAGGGTCTTGCTATGCAGTTGAGGCTGGCCTTGAGCTCACTTTTGTAGCCCAGGCTGGTCTCGAACTCGCACCAATCCTCCTGCCTCAGCCTCCCGAGTGCTGGGATTACAGGCGTGAGCCACCATGCCCAGCTGTATTTTAAATAATGAAAGAGAGAAGATGTGGAGATTCCTCAAAAATCTAGGATTACACGTCCTATTCAACCCAGCTATTCCTCTCCTTGGTATCTTTCCAGAAGAACTGCAAACTTCATGGTGGAGATACATGCGCACCCATGGTTATAGTAGCACAATTTGTCATAGCAAAACTTTGGAAACAACCCAAATGGCCACGAACTGAGGAATGGATAAAAAAGATATGGTATTATTCACCGTGAAGCATGCCTCAGCTCTAAAAAAAGGATAAACTTGAGGCTTTTATAGGTAAATACATGCAACTAGAGACCATACTCATAAGTGAAATAAATCACACCTACATGTGTAAACATCGTATTGCCTTGCTAGCGTAAGAACCTGAAAAAGTAAAATATGAAATAACAGATACTGTGAAGGGGAAACTGTTCAAAGGGAAGGAACAACGAGGATGAGGGAAATGAGGAAAGAAAGAAAGAGAAAAGAAATATTTATGTATATACACACAGGGCTTGCAGGTTAATTCAGTTGTTTAAAGTGCCTGCGTGGGCAAACCCAGCCAGGTGCAGGGGACTGTGGTTTGATCTACAGCTTCATATGCTGCCCCACACTTGCCCTTAAAGGCAGCCTCAGCTGGCCAAAAACAAACAAACAAACAAACAAAAAGAATATATACACAGGATAACTGTACTTCTGATTTCTGCTTGTCTACTGAAAGGGGCAGTTAATGCTTAAAATTTTTCTTTTTAATTTTTTGACCAACTTTGCATGCTTATATCTGGTAATCTTAACAACTAATTTGAAGAAAACAATATGAAATATCACAACCATTGCTAACTTATCAGTTTACTCAGTGAAACTGTATGATTTCTAATGTTTTTTAAAACTATTTTTATTCTCTTTAAAAATATAATTTTTTAAAAAAAGAACACGCAGTTTGTTTCAAGTAACCTAATTAAGATAATGCAAGAAGTAGGTTTTATATCTTTTTTTATGTATTCAGTATAGGATCTACATGTCTCACCATGAAGATCAGACTTACAAATGATTCTCCTGTTTTCAGCCTCCTAAGTGCTGGGATAGCAGGCATGTGCTACCACATCCTGTCTCATTCACATTTCAGCGAGCCCCAGAGGCAAGGTTGGCACGGTATGCTGGGGATGAACCCTTGTCCCCGCATCTGCCTAAGCAGGTGCTTTAATCCGCTGAGCTATCTGGCTTGTCCATGCAGCTGACCGAGATCCCCAGTCCTGTTTTACAATCTTTTTTTTAATTTCTATTTTATTTTTTTTCTTGTTTCAGAACCTTTGTTTGTTTATTCACTCATTTTTTATGGCCGGCTCAGCCCGCCCCGAGGGCAGGGCTGGCGCAGCATGTGGTGCCGGGGATCGAACCGTGGTCCCTGAAGCCGCCCAAGCTCTCAAGCAGGTGCTTTAGACCACTGAGCCATCCCGCCGGGCCCCCCTGTTTTACAATCTTAAGTACAAAGTATATGTGATGGGGCCTGGCGGGATGGCTCAGTGGTCTAAAGCGACTGCTTGGAAAAGCTTGGGCGGCTTCAGGGACCGCGGTTCGATCCCCGGCACCACATGCTGTGCCAGCCCTGCCCTCGGGGCAGACTGAGCCGGCCATAAAAATGAGTGAATAAACAAACAAAGGTT